>VYZW01045116.1:37815-65320 GCA_013401315.1 Balaeniceps rex
CCGTCCCCCGGCCCCCGCTTTTACCCCGCCCCCGCCCGCCTCTGTCCGCGCCCGGCTCCTCCGGCCACCCGCGGAGGCGGCGGGGAGTCCGGGGCGGGGCCGGGTGTGGGGCGCCCACCCCCGCCGCGGGTCAGGACCGAGGGGTTGAGCGGGGGCCGCCGACCCTGGGCTGTGCCGGGCCAGCGAGGCCACGGCCAGGCCCCGCGCGGGGCGGGAGCTGCTGGGGACAGAGCGGGGCTGCGCGGCTCCGACAGCCCCCGGTGCCCCCCGCGGGGAGCGCCCTCGGCTGCGTCTGGGACGTCCTTGCCCAGAGCCCTGCCAAGGGACGAGCGTCGGGCGGAGGGGGCTCGGTACCCTGCAAGTGCGGCCCTGCACCGGGATTGATGCCTGAGTGTTAGCAGAAAACATGTACTGGAAGGAAATCCAGTCCTGTGGGTCCCTCCGAAACTGCCCCAGTGCCGTGGCAGCCCGAGGAAACGGTCACCGTGGGCCAATTCAGACAACGGTCAGATAAAATACAGCTCCCAGAGGCTTTCTGTAGGGTGAGGCAGGCCTGGAGAAAGAAACCTCAGAGACCTTCTTAGGTGGCTTGAGTTTGGAAGACAAGGAACAGATAAAGTAACTGCTCATTTGATACTAACAAATGGAATGATCTTGGTAGCCAGATGTAGGGATAACAAGGGCAGCAGGCAGCAAAGAGCAGGATAGAAGTAAGACTTACAGTTGTTTTCCCTTTGAAATCTTATGGGCTTTCTTACAGCTGTAAGAAGCCTTTCTGGTATCCTCACCACTGTGCACAACCTTGATTTCACTGCTACTGCAAAGCAGGGGGCTAAAGTTTTTGTGAGAGAAAATAATCTGGCAGAAAGTATAAAGGGTGAATCAAAGAAGAGTTACTTGCCATGTTAAAAGGCACTAGGTGTTATTTTTCTGGAGCTTGAGCTCTGTTGTTGACAATAAAAAAATTTAAAAAGGCCTCTTCTAGATATAGTGTCCTTTAAACCCCATCTTTAAGGAAAGCTTCTGAGGATGGAGGCCATGGCGAGCCGGGCATGAATTAGTTGGATTAGCACTGCAGCCCTTACCTTGGGCTTTGACTATAAAGTATACCCAGTATTGCTGACAGGCTCGGGTCTGCCTCACACAGCCTGCACCTCACCCAAAGCATCCAGCCAAGAATGACTTCTATTAAATGACACTTGATTACAACACAGTAAAGAGCCTTTGCTTTTTAAAACACTGTGACCAAAAATCCTACCAGAAAAGAAAAGAGGGTTGTGTAGGAAAGCTAGAAGGTGGTGAAATGCTGTGCATATGACTTGTGAGATAATAAAAGCTTGTCTAAGTATATAAAGTACTGCTGAAAGTTGTGTGTTTGTTTCTTTATATTGAAGTAAAGATCTGTCCTGTATGTTGCACTTAGTACTGAGCTTGGTTTTATGAGGCGTGTCTGGAAGTAGAAATGCTTTCATCAGTAGGGATTTAAATAAAATTTAAGCTTGATCTAGTAATTTGTATAGATAACATTTACAAGAAACTAGAACTTGCATGCCTATCTGCAAAATGGCAAAGTGAATTTGGTTTTGCTTTCAGAGGTTTAGAAAATGAAGTCAGATATGTAAGATCTTTAAATAATCTAAGAAGAAATGTCTGGAAGAATCAACTATGTTTTATAAAATAATACCCAAGTTTGATAGTGGTAAATGTAAATGCTTGAAAGAAATGCACAGCTCATGTTGCTCAGTACTGCCACAGTGGTTTTCATTTACAACCAAACAAAATCTATGGTAAAGCTGAGTGCTACCTTTACTTTCCTTCATTTTTGTTTGCTTGCTTGTATGTGTGAGGAAGTATGTAATGCTTTATTTGGGAAGCAGAGGGGAATCCTGGCAAGGAATTCTGACATAGCACAAATCCAGGGATGCAGGCTTATTGCCTACACTTTGCTTAACACCTGGCTAGTTGGCAAGAGGTGCGAGAGCCAAGTATTAACAACTCTGGTATCTGCAAAAGTTCAGCTGTAAGGAAGGGTTATTCTGGTAGCATTGAAGGTGTTGGATGTTACAAAGTCTGTATTTATGTACAAAACATTGATTCTTATGGATTGTAAAGTAATGCAAAAACAAAAGCTTCATAAAAATAGAAAAATAAACAGTATTGCAACTTTCTCAACACAGAAACAGGTTTTAGCTTATTTCAAGATAGCAGAAATCTTGGCATCATCTTCCAGTAATGCCTTACGGCTTTCCAAAGTCTGTGCCTGCGTCTCTTCATTCAACAGCCGCCAGGCACCTCCAGAGGCTCTGTCTGGATCTATACTTTTAATAGCACTTGCTTCACTCTGCTTTGTCTAACCATGTTTTGATGTCACCTGTATCTGGATTATATAAATATTTAATATCCCATATATATCTCAAAATCCACAAGATCCTGGAGTAGCTTAATTATGTGTGGTGAAAAAAAAATTGTTTCATTTACTGAAAGTACATGCACAGAGCAATGCTTTCTGTTGCATTCTCCATCATTTTCTAGTAATTCCTATTTACTTGTTTTCATTTTTCAGACACCTCAAAGCAATGAGTTGACTTTTTCATAGTCACTCCAAGATTCTTTCCTAAGCATTTATAGAAGCTAGAACAGTACCTCCTGGGGTACATATATGCCCATATACTTGAATAGGTGTACTTCGGATTAATTTTCTCACTGCATAATATAATATTCTCACTTTGCACCAGCAGACACTGAGGTTCATTTCCCATTTTATTATCCAGTTACTCACACTGCATAAGATCTTCTGCTATTCCTCATGGTCAGGTTTAGTTTTGACTACCATGAAGCATCACTTTTATAATGTGCTATTCACAAGCATTTTGATTTTTGCGAATTCATATGTGTAGCAACATCCTTATTCATCATTTTTGCTTAAAATGAGGCTCTTTCAACACCTAGCAGCTTACTTGCTACTTGTCATGCACAATTGTTGTTAATCAACTGGAAATGCAGCTATAGACTCAGGTTGTACTTTGGAAATAGTTTTCATTTCTTTGAGGCTGAGCTAAACGTGTGTTACACCTGACGTTTTTGCACTAACATCAGCAATAAAAGCACCTTCACAGTTCAACTCAGCACGTGTAACCAGTTTGTGTCTATATTTACTTTTCAAACGTTCATTTTAGTCATACTAAGACCAAAAATACCATATTTGTTTAGCCTTGGAGCAAACCATTTTGTCTCCTTCGATACCTTTACATGCATTTTAGTGTCTGAAATAGGTACCCTGCCATTATTTTCTTGTTCATTTTGATTGCCCTCCCAGCCTTTAAAAAATAAGCCTTTGCATTTTATAGAGCAGTGCCTGAAGTGTTGTTGGCAAGGTCTGGCTGATGCAAATACATGGTCTTAGGAGCTCAAATCCATAAAGCCATAGCTTCCGTGTCTACTATACAACACTGAATTCTTAAAGCTTACACAGCCACCATGCTCGGCACACGCTGCCTCCTCCCTCCCCGCACAGAAGAAATGGGATCATGTATAATTTTCAAGGAACATTTTATTTACAAAGAACAAACTTTTATTGTTTGATGTAAATACTTGGATTGCTACTTCATCATCTTTCAGCTTTTTTAACAGTAAAACGTTAATTTGATAAAAATACCACTGTGGCTAAGTGCTGCAGGAGGAAGATCAGAGAATGTGAGGCTGGTCTGAGTGTCAAAACAGCACTTGATGTGCTTTTTAAACCCAACTTAATGTAAGGGCTGCAAAGATCCTGGTTTATGTCAGTGTTGCTGCAGGTCACTCTCATTTCTCTGGCCACAGGCATTGATCCCATGGTCCTTACAGCCTCCAAAAGCTTCCCCATCAGACAAAGCTTAAGACCACTGAAAAAACAAGCCAGTGCAGAAGACATCAACCTTTTTTTATGTTCACTGCCCAGTTCAAACAATTCAGGAGGCTCCTGGAGAGGGACACAGCACCAAGTTTGCTTCCAGGAGTTAGACCTGTCTTCTACCAGACTGTTCCTCAAAATTGTTCTCCAAAGTTACTGCATAAATCAATGTGGGCCCTGTCTTTTCTGTTTGTGAAATCTTGGCTGTGCAGGATAGCCAGGAGGTTAAACAGGTTTCATCATTTCATCCAACTGTAAAAAAAAAAATCAATAAAACCAACAGTGTGACACTTTAAAGCGACACTTAAAGTGACACTTCAAAGTGTCAGTAGCTGCGTGCTCCCTTGTTTCACCCCCCTGTGGCAACCAGAATTTGCTTTGTTAGTGGCTGTTTGCCTTTTCTCCCTAATTCGAACAGATTAGTATGGTTCCCTCAGCTTCCCCGGTCCTTTGTCCAAGTCCTGCAGCTCCAGAGACATCTTCCCAGGGCTGCCGCCTTTCCCTCATGGGGGTCACCTGGCTGGCCCAGTTCATTCCCCCCAGCTGGCCTTGCAGCTCACAAGGTCTCCACTGCCCTGAGCTCTGCAGCCCCTGGCCCTGCTTGTGCACAAAGGCTCAAACCCCTGCACGGGTAAAACAGAGTTGGTGGGTAGGACCCATATTTCCTATCTGTTGCTCAAAAAAAACCATTTGGGGAGAGGGTAGTGGAGTCTCATGTGGGAGAGGTGGCATGATACCTTTTCACAGAGAGGGTCACAGAGAGGGTCCTATTTCACCAACAGCTGTATCATAAAGATGCACCATAGGGCCAGGCACCAACAGACAGAGGAGGATTTATAAAGGAAGGTCATGACTTCCTTTGCTTCTGGGAATGTGCTTTCCACTGTCCCTCTCCCCAAAGGAGAGGGGTGTAGGGTACAGGCCAGAGCTAGGGGCAGACCTTACTTTTGACTAATTCCCACCCTTTGTCATGCATATTACATGTCTGTAAATGCGCTATCAGAGTTCAGGCAAAGTTTTCTCAGGTTCGCTAAGAACACTTTAATCTTTGATGCTTATCTGAGGAGGTTTTGTTCTTTTGTATCCCTTGGAGCACACAGAGCATAGAAGAAACCCACATTAGTTTACATATTCACAGATAAGAACGGGAAGAAGCCAGCGAGAGAAATCAGTGACAAATGCTGGAGCCTGGGGAGAGAAATTGCTAAAGGGAGCATTGACGGAGCAGCCATAAAAGATGCAAAGTACAAAGGGTAGTGCCATTGAAGCCTGAGGAGAGGCTGGATGCCAACAGTGGGAGAAGGACTGATCCTGTACAACCCACAGAGGGAAGGGGAAGATGTGGGAGGGGAGCATTGGAATTAAAATTTCTGCTGTGACTCGTTGGACTCAGTGACAGGGGCTCAAGGGTAATGGAGGGGAGAGCAGGCAGCATCCGAGAATGATGGATGATTCCTCCATGGAAAGCGGGCTGGATTCACGTGTTTTGCGTTGTTTTAATCCAATCCAAATAAAGTACATTCTCTTGTTCCTTTTGTCAATATACAAATCACTGACTATGTGACTAATCCAGCAGAGTTTCTGAGGTCTCAAGTGCAAGTCCTGAATCAGATTAAAAACAAGAATAGGATGATTCAGTAACGACCTGGTTGCACCTACATATGCATCATATTAACCAAGTCATTTCTTGAATGCAAATATATGATGGGAAACATTTCCTTTTGCTGAGCTTATTAGAGACAAAGGAGTTGAACTGCATTTGGGAGGAAGAATCATGAGGAACTAAGGGGTGCAGTTAAAATCTCATGCTGTTAAAAAAAAAAAAAAGAAAAACAGTGGCTATTACAAAGAGCTTTCCAGGCAGAAGCTACCATCAAGCCCACACCAACATGTTCCACCAACAGATCTGTGCTGGATTACATCTGTGACCTGGAGATCATGTGTCTCTGTGGCGCTTTCAGTCAGCTGCAACCCCAAGGCCCTTTGGGTGGCATCCCCATGTCCAGTGCTGGACTGGAGCAATGCCCCAGGAACATGTTTGTGAAGCTGTATGGGATGCATCTGGGCAGTGTCCCAGGAAATAAGGACAAGTCAAATTCTCAAATGCCCACTGTTTATTTCTTCATTCCCTAGTTTTTCTGCATTCCCCACTTTTAGACTTTTTTTCCTGGAAATTCAACTACTTGTCAAACAGCACCTGTCACTCATCCCATCAGATGGCTCCTTCACATGTCGAAGCCAAGCAGTTCTTTATTTGTGAGTGTTCAAGAACAAGGGCTCCATCGCCACTGAGGGGTGAAGATAATTTAGCACTCTGCAAGGGGGTTATGCACATGATTTGGAGAATACTCAAAATGTGTTGACTTTTGGCAGCCATCTATACTCAGTGGAGCAGATTAAAAAAGAGCACAGCGTGACAGGATGAGATAGTGATGCTGACCGGGGAGAATCTACAGCGTCTGCAGAGCTCTTGGGTGCTGAAGCACACAAAGCTACATGCAAAGCTGTCACTAGTGCCCCTCTGCAGAGACAACATCAGAAGAGCTCCTGTCAAGACAGAAAACCAAGCAGGCAGCTGCATGCTCGAGCTTGACTGCTGTTAGTCAATGGGCAACAATTTTGAGCTGGAAAGTCAATAGAAATTATGCAAGACTATGAGGCTCTGTGTTGTACAGGAAATAATAAAGGAAGCTGAAGTAGGCTTCAGGAAGACCTGTTTGGCCAGGGACCACTGAGTATATAATGAAAAAGGGTATATTCCCAGATTATACATGTACTGGGAAGGTCAACGGAAGCCTGCCACATAAAGTAAAGATTGCACTGGGAAACTACAAGCCACGCACACTCACAAAACAGGTGAGGTAGTAGTATCTGTGCAGATCCACTCCTCCTCTTTGGGAGTAGTGCTTTTTGAGTGACAGCTATGGTTCATCAATGTCTATGCTGGACACCAAACAGCATTAAGGAAGGATTCAGATACTGTCTATACATTGCTGTTCTACAAACTTGAAAAGATACCAGTGATGATGTAAACACTACCTCATATCTAAGAGGGAAGTGTTACCAGCAGAGTGGGGTGTGAAGTCAGCTTGCTGGAATGATTCTGCTGACCTGAAACAACCGGACACAAAACCAAATGTCAAAGTACACAGAAATGCTGTTGAGCTGAGAGCAGCTTCCTTTGTCAGAGGAAGGCAGATCCTGCTTCGCTGGGGTTTGGGAGAGGTGGGGCTGGACTACAGCATGGTATTGCTGCTTGGAAGGACTCTTCTGAGTTCTCTGGCATATGCAAACCCCAGGCTAGTAGCACAAGTCTCGGATAGTGTATTTGATATGTAAAACCTGATAAATAAAAACACAAGTAAAAACAGGGGAAATATTAGATAACTTGCTAACATAAGTAAAAAAAAAAAAGAACTTCTTACTAAAATAATTCTTCTGCAGCTGACTAAAATGTTCATGGGCCAGTAAATGTGACCCTTTTCATGCTCATTTTTTTCTGGTTTTGCTACATTCCTTTGCTGCATTTCCACAGGTGATAAACAAATGTTCAGTATAAATAGATGGACTTTTAATATTTAAGGGCTAGATAATGATCAATGCTTATGATTTATGACCCTCACTGATAAATTTGGTCTACAATTGGAGATAACAGCTAGGGACTGAACCAGCAGTTCATGAAAAGAGTCAGTAATTTTTGACAGTATAAATCATTGTGAACAGCCACAGGAAGGGTGAAGTGGTTGTTTTGTATTCATCAAAGTTTCATAGCCCTTGTCTGTAACAGGTTGGAAAGGGATAAGGATGTTGGCTCTTCCCCAGCTTTGTGCAATAAGAGGTGGAGAACACTTTGAACATGGCAGTATCCTTGGGGTACAAAGGCTGCTGGTGAAGAAATCCCTGGAACTCTTCCCCCCGTAGTCTGAATTGTCTGTCTGCTATTTTAGGCTCTCCCTGACATCCTTATGAATGTGTTTCCCAGTCCTGAATTTCCTAATAGCCCCTTTTCCTTACCTGAAAGCCAGTGTCTTTTCAGCCCTGTCACTCTCCCCAGTCTTTTTGTCAGCAGCTGCCACGGGCTGGAAAACTGAGAACTTGTTTCACTTCCGCGTTTCTTTTTGTTGAGGACCAAGAAGTCCCTGGTGTGCAGAATACCCCCAGAGAGAAGAAAGGCTGTTCCCTGGGCCTGACTAGGATGGTGGAAGGTGACTTCCAAGCCCTTTGAGGAGACAGTTGTATTGGCTGATTTGAAAGGAAAAGATAAGCTGCATTCCCTGAAAGATCTCTCCAGGATTTCTGTGCAGCTGCAGGTGCATTTGAGCTGCACAGAACCAGGGAAAGGAGCTCGTGAGGTTATCAAGTCTACACTTAGACGGAATCAGCTGGACTTGGACCAAGCCAAAGGGACCAGATCATTCAGGTTTGGAGCAGTAATTAACGCTAAATTAATATAAGGAAGTAGTCCTTGATTTCTGGCTCCCAAGGGTGCTGGAGCCCCAGGGAAGGTTCTAGGTACCAATGTCTCTCCACCTTGCTTGTCATCATGCTGCTAATCGCAGAAGTCCCAGCAGAGGCCATTGCAGAGATCTGTGGAAAGGGATCCTGTAGACACAGAAGAAGCAGAGCCATCATGCCAAGAAATGACAGAGCCACACAGCATCTCCTCAGAAATGCCACTGAGATTGTTCCTAAGCAATGTATGCATTCAGGTTTACAAAAACTCCAGACAGAGACAAGAAATATCCCTTTCAAGCAGCACTCCAAGAGAATGAAAAATGAACCCCCTTGCGTCAGGAATGTTTCTGCCTCTGCTCTCCACTTCATTCAAGTACACCAGAAAGGGATTTGCTTCAGGCAGGGAAAGGTGGACATCCAAGAAAACCACTGTCTTTTGCAGTGTTTGCATTACCAGTGTACTCTCAGTACTTACTGCTAAAAGTCAAGGGCTCCAGCTAAGCATGTACCTGGTGACTTGCTGGTGTATTTTAATGGGTCAGTAGATCATTTCTTTTGTTAAGAAATAAATTTCTGACAAGTTGCTGCTCCCTCTTATTTGAGGTTCTTTCTCAGCACCAAAATGTGCCTGCTGCTAAGTGATTCCTGTATGAACTGACTTTTTTATGAGTAAGTGGTGGGTGGCAGAATAAATTGACTATGGAAAAAAAAAATCTATTCGCTTGTTGTCTGACTACATTAAAGTGTAACATTTTGAAAGAGAGGCTGAAAGGATTTGGGGCACCCTCAAGGGGAAATGCCCAAACCCCACACATTGAGTGCATGCAGTGTTGTGCTAGCTGGGACTTCCCTACGAGACCCCCCTCTTGGCTCAGCCCACAGCCACACTTGACCACAGCTGTCCTGCACCCTCCCATGTCCCTGCTCCCCAGCACAGTCACATACACTCCGGTGTGTCACACAGGCTGTCCACAGCTGCCGAGAGGGAGGTCATAGCTGTGCTAGGATGCCCTCCAAGAGACCCCCAGAGTAACTCCCAACCCTTCTGGCAGACTCACTTTTGTCCCATGCTGCTCTGTCTGATCTCAGTGGCAGCGCCGGGCTCGCAGTCCCTCTGCTGCCTACACCTCGATTTCTCTCTTGTCCCCACCTGTGTGTCAGCCCCTCCCCAGTATGGCACTGTGAAGGACTGGGATGTCTTTCCTGGTCAAGGCAGCACAGGGGAACTGGGTGTTGGGCTGTCTTGGCACATAGTGAAGCCTGCTTTTTCGCAGAAGTAAAAAGCAGGAAAAGGCCATTTCCCAAATATGCTGGGCTTTCAGAGAAAATGGAGAGGAGGGGAAGAGAGGCAAATTTCAGGTCTTGGTGACCCACAGGCTGTGGGGTTCAAAACCAAAATGAAACCAGGCACTGCCAGGAGGCATTCACAGTGGGACTCATCTCTTAGCACTGGCGTGGGGAACACAGTGGCCCCGCTGGCACGATACAGGCTGGCTGATGGCCTGAGCTGTACAAGGAGCTTTGTCTGGACAACAGAAAAATGGGATTAAAACAACCTTACAGCAACTCTGTACATGTCTAGCTTGTGGAAAAAATGTAAAATAAATCAGGCTTAAACCACACAGGATGTTTTACTGCTAGGTATTTTATTATTATGGGTAGAGTGTCAGGCAAGGGTGCTCATAAATCAATTGCAGTAGTTTCTGTTATTTCAAAAGAGATAGAATCTACTGAAAATTATTCTGATTGACAGCATTTATGTGAAGCTACAAGGAAATTCCAGGCAAGATCAGAATGTGCAGAGTTTCCAGTTCCCATCAGGGATTGCAATTGCTGTTGAAACACTTTATTTCCAAACTGCAACCCGCAATCTCAGGTGAGGTCATTCTTTCTTGTGGCAAGACATGTTGCATTGTCGTGTAGCCTATTGTACATCCTGGGAACAGGAATTTTGCCTGTAAATCAGCAAAATACACATACATATCTATAACTTCAGAGACACGAAATGTTGGTGTAAAAAACAAGATTGTTCATGCCCTTTTCACTGTGCACAGCTCCAGTTGGCCTGCTTAATTGGATTTGCATCTCTTTTTTCTTTTCTATGGCACTCAGTACACTTCCAGCACTACCCGCTGGTGTAATGGCACTGCCTGCTGATGTGAAAATCACAGCAAGATCACTAAAACCAGCTAAATTAATTTTTCTTTTTCCTTTTGCTCATTTGATATGTGCTATGACAGAGTTGCAGCCACAGTCTGACTTCAGGAATAAAACAACTTGTGCTCCTCTTGAAATTCCAGAGAGCGAAGGAAGATATGGGGAAAGTTGCCTAAATACTCTCCAATAAGCCCTAGAAGCTACTGGCTAGATTTATGAAATCCAAATTCTGGTAAGCATTACATTTCTATACCACACCCCAGGACAGCAAGGGAGGGCTTGTGAGCTGTGCCAATAGGGGGGGTGTACTCTCACCTCTTTCCCCTGAGGTTGGACCATCCCTTTGGATGTGGAGCCCAGAAGCCGCTCCTTTGGCATGGAAGACACTCCCTCAGCTTTTCCTACCAAAAGCTGAGCAGCTTGCTTTCTTCTAAGAGCAGCTGCTGGTGCTGATGATTTAACGTAAAACGGAGAATCCCACATCAAGGATCCTCTCTTTTTTCACATCTGCCTAATTTATAGAATAATTTTTGGCTATGCCTACATTGCATTACCTTATAGTACATTACATCATATTACAGCACACAACATGGCAATATGACAATGCTATGACATAGGCTATGGCTACGGACATTAGCAACCACTGCAGCCCAGCAAGAGGAGTCTGTAGAAACAGCTGGTGCTGAGGATCCAGCAGTCACACAGCATGCATGTCTAGAGGGTTTGCCTCAGGCCAGTCCCAATGGACCGACCGCCGGGGCAGCTGGAGCACAGGGGCTGTGCTCCAGGACAAGGTTTTCCTGTTTTGCTCAATCCAAAAGAGACCCAGGCTGATTCCTCAGTGTGAACCAAAACGCCAGAGTGGAGGTAATCTGTGGATTCACTTCAGCAACATGTTCCTCTCCCCGGTTAAAATGCTAATGTAGAAACATCCCTAGGTTTTCCCAAACTCGCCCAAGATTTGGCGATTTTTGCTCTGCTTGACCTGAGAGGACTCAAACCTCTATCTCCTACTCTCCACACAATGCCACAACCACCAAGCTGTAGGTTAGCCCAGGCTGATGTTGGTCTCCACCTCTGCTGCAGAATTTATTTAGCTGGGCAGAGGGGAACAAAAGTCAGCAGGACAAAAGGACACAGGGAGGGAACCAGATAATTTGTGGGAGAATTTTCCCTAAGGACTAGAGGACTCAGCTGGGAAAGGGGAGGAGGCTCTGGAGTCTGTGCTCCCAGGATTGTTTATGCATTTTACATTAAACACTGAATAAAAGGCTGCAAACATGACTCAGAAGTAGCGTTACGCTTTCCTAGCTGCCAGTCTTAACCACCAGAGGAGTCAGGACCTGCCTTGCATGCTCTCTGTCCTTCTGTGCAGTGTCCCACAGGAGCAAAGAGTGTCCCTTCTTCCTTCCCTGCCTCCACACCCGGCCTCCAAACTCGGGAAGGAGAGATCATAGAATGTGATCCCATAGATGCGGGATTGAACCCTGCAGCCTAAAGGAAATACAGGTCTGGGTCTCCTCCTTGTTGGAAGACAGACATACCCAGAGGGACAGACAACTATCCAGCCAGCTCCGTTAGGAAAGGAGGCATTTTGTGAGGTGCCAGATCATGCCCAAGCACACACAGGCATGTCTACAGCACGCTGATGAAATCCTTCGGGGGACATCGCTGGCTCCTTCATGGCCATGGGTTTGTGGTGCAGAAGGGATGGGGTGTCCTGGGGGCACCCTGCAGCCATGCCAGGGGCTGAGCGGGAAAGCTCTCAGAGGTGCCTCACTGAAGTGTGTCCTGAGGAACCATGTTACGTGTGCCCACACAAGTGGAAAAGTGACCTCCTGAGCATGGTTTGTTTTCAGGAGTTGAGAATTTAAGAACTTCCCTCCAAAAGTGATAGTTAATCCCGAAAATAACACATATCCAGGCTTTTGCTGACGGTGTTGGTGGGCTTGGCTAGTGCTGAGAGTTTATCCAATGTTCAGATTGGTTTAGCAGCACTGATGGCTTACCAAATTAAGCTAAAATAATGTATACAAGCATTAGACTAATTGAAGCATATCTACCACAGGCATTTTCCAGGAATTTAGGAAAAAAAATGAGAGTTAGCTTGCTAAGGAGTAAATTAAGCTGGTGAATCATGTGTGATCTAGGCAATGTCGCAAGACCATTCAGGCCCGGGGACGTGCAGCTGTATCTTCCTTTGGGTCAGTCTCCAGAGGCAGTGGCGGGTCTGAAGAGCTCCCTGGGTTTCGTGAGTAGCTGGTACAATGTCTTTTCCTACACAGTGATAAAGGGGTTAGACAGGGTTTGGGACGAGTTCCAAGAGACTATTTAGGTACTTGACAGGATTTAAATAAATGTCAGACACCTACATTCAGAGCTGCAATAAAGAAAACCCCCACCCAGCCACCACCCAGCCCTCCAGGCACTTAAATTCACCGGGTGCCTCCCACTATGACCTGCAAGTTGACCCACAGCTCCTCTTTTCAGTGTTGCTGGAGGGGCCAGGGGGGTGGAGAAGGGGCCTTTCCTCACGTCAACCCCACCTCGGTGTGGGGAAGAAGAGGGGAAATGCCAGAGGAAGAAAGTGTGGCCAGCAGTTTGGCAGGTCAGGCTCTTCCTCCAGAGGAAGCCCCAGCATGACTTTATGTTTTGCAATAAGCAGTGGATAAACACAAAAATAATCTTGGGATCAAGGTTATCACCCTTGGCTGTGAGGAGGGAAACCTGAGTTATGCAGTATTCCCCTTTCATTCCTAATTCCTGTGAAATATCACATAGTCAGCGCAGTTCCAGGTTATAAGTTTCATATAGAATCATAGAATCATTAAGGTTGGAAAAGACCTCTAAGATCATCTAGTCCAACCGTCAAGCCAGCACCACCATACCTACTGTACCATGTCCCAAAGTGCCACGTCTACACATTTTTTTAATACCTCCAGGGACAGTGACTCCACCACCTCGCTGGGCAGCCTGTTCCAATGCCTGACCACTCTTTCAGTAAAGAAGTTTTTCCTAATATCCAATCTAAAGCTCCCCTGGCGCAACTTGAGGCCATCTCCTCTTGTCCTATCGCTTTCTACTTGGGAGAAGAGACCGACACCCATCTTACTACAATCTCCTTTCAGGTAGTTGTAGAGAGCGATAAGGTCTCCCCTCAGCCTCCTCCAGGCTAAACAACCCCAGTTCCCTCAGCCGCTCCTCATAACACTTGTTCTCCAGATCCTTCACCAGCTTTGTTGCCCTTCTCTGGACACGCTCCGGCACCTCAATGTCCTTCTTGTAGTGAGGGGCCCAAAACTGAACACAGTATTCGAGGTGCAGCCTCACCAGTGCCAAGTTACAGGGGCATGATCACTTTCCTACTCCTGCTGACCACATTATTTCTGATGTGTTGGCCTTCTTGGCCACCTGGGCACACTGCTGGCTCAGGTTCAGCCAGCTGTCAACCAGCACCCCCAGATCCCTCTCCGCCAGGCAGCTTTCCAGCCACTCTTCCCCAAGCCTGTAGCATTGCACGGGGTTGTTGTGACCCAAGTGCAGGACCCAGCACTTGGCCTTGTTAAACCTCATACAATTGAGCTCGGCCCATCGATCCAGCCTGTCCAGATCCCTCTGCAGAGCCTTCCTACCCTTGAGCAGGTCGACACTCCCACCCAACTTGGTGTCATCTGCAAACTTACAGAGGGTGCACTCGATCCCCTCATCCAGATCATTGATAAAGACATTAAACAGAACCGCCCCCAATACTGAGCCCTAGGGAACGCCACTTGTGACCAGTCGCCAGCTAGATCTAACTCCGTTCACCACAACTCTTTGGGCTCGGCCATCCAGCCAGTTTTTTACCCAGCAAAGAGTATGCCTGTCCAAGCCATGAGCCGCCAGCTGCTCCAGGAGAATGCTGTGGGAGATAGTGTCAAAGGCTTTACTGAAGTCCAGGTAGATAACATCCCCAGCCTTCCCCTCATCCACTAGGCAGGTCACCTTGTCCTAGGAGATCAGGTTGGTGAAGCAGGACCTGCCTTTCATGAACCCATGCTGGCTGGCCCTGATCCCCTGGTTGACCTGCACATGCCTGTTGAGCTCACTCAAGATGAACCACTCCATAATCTTCCCTGGTATGGAGGTCGGGCTGACAGGCCTGTAGTTCCCTGGAGCCTCCTTCTGGCCCTTCTTGTAGATGGGCATCACATTGGCAAGCCTCCAGTCATCTGCGACAAGTGAAAAAGCTTATCGATGTCCTTTTTTTTCCTTACAGTGACCAAGAAATAGGAAAGTGTCTCTGGCCATCACACCTCACCTCTGCTAGGTGTGGACACCTTCCAGCTCCATGCCAGAAGGCACGCATGTCTTTGAGAGCAAACCCCTCTTGTCTCTGACCACCTCGGGGATAGCTGAACCTGCCTCCCACCTGCCAGCATGATTGGATGACATAATTATCACATTCATTATTCATTTCCTTTTTTATACATCTAAGTATTTTGGGGCTTTTGCTCTATCACCTATGGGCATGGGGCAGAGCTGACCTAAAATGCCAGCCCAGCCAGCAATTCAGGGCACTGGAAACCAGGGAGCTGGATGAGGAGTTCAAATTTTTCCTTGAAGTGCATTTTATTTTCCACCTACCATTGTGTGACTGCTAAAATGATCTTTCCCCAAAGTTCCTTAATTCTTCTCTTATCTCAACTAAATCTCTCTCATCATCTGATGATTTTGTCTTCTATCAGCCTCTTCTGGTGAAAATATCCCTTTAAACATAAATAATTATCAGGGATGCCAAAATAAAACTGAATCTTCAACCCAGAGTTTAAAGCATTTGCTGGGAATTCTAATTTTTGCTGCATTTATTCTGTGTTAATACAAAGTATTCTTATTGTTATTCCTCCCTTTGGCCGAGGAACTGTGGGGTCGGAGCCAGGTTCAACCCCCTCCGGCCGGCTGCGGTGTGCAAGACATGAGTGCTCCTGCTCGCTGCTCGAGCCTTGTCTGCACTGGGAAACTTTGCAGGGACTGGCGAATTAGTTAAATTTTGACTAGATAAGGAACCGGAAACTGAGTAACTGTGAGTGTGGCATTTTTTTCAGACAGCCTATTAAAGCTCTGTTGGATGCTTTTAAACTGTTTTTTATTATCCCCAGCTGAACATATACTTTGTGCCTACCTGGGAGATGTTTTGATTAAACCCAAGCCATCAGCCCTAATAACAGGATTGAATTCTCCCTCCTGTGTCACCCAGGTCCAGCTAAAAGCTGCAAGAGTCGGGTTTCACTGTTGTAAACTTCAGCTCCAGGGACTTACGGGGAATTTTACCTGGGCCACAGGGTTCACCAGTTGCTTTTCTGTCCACGCTTTTCATATATTGTAAGCGGCATCAAAGGACACAGTCCGATTCTTTCTTGAGGTCATCGTCATGCTTTAGATGATGTTGTCATCATTGTTATTTAACGATTGCCTAAATTTTCCAGATGTCCCCAAGACAACACTGAGATGGGTCCCTGGTCTGAGAAGTGCATCACATAAAAGATAACAAGGGGGGATGTGTAAGATACCAGGAGAAATTAGATTTGCCAGGACTCTACTATGGTTTTGATAATACTGAAAGGCTGCACCACGCCTCTCTGGAGAGTTAAGAGCATAACCAGCTCTGCCCCTGGGTGTGAAGGGAGTAAAATAGCCTAATTCCCACGGATCGGGAGTCTTGGCGGGTCAGGAGCCAGCAGGATGTAAAACCTTCCTGCTTTACTGATCTTGCCACCCTAAGCTCCTCTGATTCATGGGCTCATACACAAGTAAACAGCTAGCCAACATCCAAGCCAGCAGAGAAAAAAGGCCCTCAGATTTGTTAAGAGCCAAACCATTTTAGGGAGCTCTCCCCAACCTTCTCTAAGTAGTAAACTCTTTTCTGCAGCCACCAGCAAATCACTGGAAACAGCTAAAATATTTGTGAGAGCATGACAGCATGTCAGCATGGGCGCTTTGGTCTGCATGGCACTGGTGCAGCATTGCTGCCTGCGGGAGGTAGGCACGGCTGGACAGGGAATTATTTACCCAGTTTGCAGATCTGCTGTGAGGAGGTAATAGCTGCTGTGTGAAATGGGACCTGATGTTGCAAAAGGGCTGTGCAGAAAGTGGATGAGTGGTATTGCAGTGTTTTTAAGGAGTTACACCCTTCCTACGGGCCTGGCCCAAGCCCACTGGAATCAACAGGGATTTGCTGAGTGACAGTGAGGAGCTTTGGATCCAGCCCTGAAACTTCTGCAAGCTTGCAGAAAGTGCCAACGTGACTTTCACAGCATCGATGGGTCGGGGAGGAGGCTGAAGTAGAAATTCTGGCATAGACGGGTGACCCAGCATCACAGGCAGGTGGTAGCCAGGTGGTGACGATGCAGGGAGTGGCACTTCTGCCCATATGCCTCTTGGCAGGGATGAAGCAGGGTGCTGACTGGGGCCCTTGCTAGGACTTGACGGCTGAGTCAGGGCTCTGCAAGAACATCTCCCTGTCTCCTCCTCCCACAGCCCCATCTGCCCATTTCTTTGTGTGTCAGGCAAAGTGTTGGGTGTTTCTGTGCAGAGAAACCCACCTGAGCCATGCTGAAGAAGCAGTCATACTCCACAGCTAGCATCAAGGGTGCAGGGCCAAGTAGGTGGGAAATTGCAGAAGTGTTATTTGCAGCCCACCTCCATCTTTTTTGGTGAAGCTGGCCAATTTTTGGCTTCCGTGGAAGTTGAAAAGGAGGCGATTCACCTTTACATGCCTAATACAAGGCGGACAATACAGGGCTATGCAGGGAGATGGGTATATGCACTGCCTCTGGCAGGGGAAAGGCTGCTGCAACGGCAGTGCTCTCACTGCAGTCAGTGGTGCAAAGTCCCTACGAGGAAGTTTGCTGAGGTGGAGATGGTCTCTGCCCACGGGCCCACCTGACGGGAGAGCAGTAGCCAGTATGGTGGGGGATCTCAGATCCAACAGTCCCTCTGGCTTCAGAAGCCATGCTCTCTGAGAGCACAGCAGAAATTTGTCCATGATGATTGCACACCAAAAAATTCAAAATGTGCATGGGGAACTCTTAAATGCCTGCCCCTCTGTCTGCCGACCATGGCAAGAGCAGCTCAGTGAGCATCAGGTAACTAAGACAAGAAGCAGCATGATTGCTTTTAACCCAGGTCCCCAGCTGCTCCTTTTGCTGCAAATCAATAAACACAGTCTATGAACTAGAAGTTGAACTGTGAGTGATCATTACTCAGATACACACAACAGGGACTCTTCTCCCAGGCTGGCTGCTGGGCACCTCCTCATCTTGCTTTGCCGCGGTCACCGCAATGGCAATGGGAAGTACCAGCAAGGCAGTGCGTGCTATTTTATGAAGAACAGAAATTGCACCCGTTTTTAAAAAGGGTAGAAAGGAGGATCCTGCGAACCACCGACCTGTCAGCCTCACCTCTGTGCCTGGGAAGATCATGGAACAGATCCTCCTAGAAGCAATGCTAAAGCACATGGAGGACAGGGAGGTGATTCGAGACAGCCAGCATGGCTTCACCAAGGGCAAGTCCTGCCTGGCCAACCTGGTGGCCTCCTATGATGGAGTGACTAAATGAGCGGATGAGGGAAGAGCTACTGATGTCATCTGTCTGGACTTCTGTAAGGCCTCTGACATGGTCCCCCACAACATCCTTCTCTCTGAATTGGAGAGACATGGATTTGATGGGTGGACCATTTGGTGGATGAGGAATTGGTTGGATGGTCACATCCAGAGGGTAGTGGTCAACAGCTCAATGTCCAGATGGAGATTGGTGACAAGTGGTGTCCCTCAGGGGCCCATACCGGGACCAGTATTGTTTAATATCTTCATCAACGACATAGACAGTGGGATCGAGTGCACCCTCAGCAAGTTTGCAGATGACACCAAGCTGGGTGGTGCAGTTGACATGCCTGAGGGACAGGATGCCATCCAGAGGGACCTGGGTAAGCTCAAGAAGTGGGCCCGTGTGAACTTCATGAGGTTCAACAAGGCCAAGTGCAAGGTCCTGGACATGGGTCGGGGCAACCCCTGGTATCAATACAGTCTGGGGGATGAAGGAATTGAGAGCGGCCCTGAGGAGAGGGGCTTGGGGATACTGATGGATGAGAAGCTAGACATGAGCCAGCAATGTGCGTTCACAGCCCAGAAAGCCAACTGTATCCTGGGCTGCACCAAAAGCGTGGCCAGCAGGTCCAGGGAGGTGACTGTGCCCCTCTACTCTGCTCTGGTGAGACCTCACCTGCAGTACTGCGTCCAGCTCTGGAGCCCTCAGTACAGGAAAGACATGGACTTGTTGGAGTGGGTCCAGAGGAGGGCCACGAAAATCGTCAGAGAGATGAAACACCTCATCTATGAAGAAAGGCTGAGAGAGTTGGGGTTGTTCAGCTTGGAGAAGAGAAGGCTCCAGGGAGACCTTATTGCGGCCTTTCAATACATAAAGGGGCCTTATAAGAAAGACGGGGACAGACTTTTTAGCACGGCCTGTTGCGATAGGACAAGGGGTAATGGTTTTAAACTAAAAGAGGGTATAAGGAAGATATAGGTATAAGGAAGAAATTTTTTACAATGAGGGTGGTGAAACACTGCAATAGGTTGCCCAGAGAGGTGGTAGATGCCCCATCCCTGGAAACATTCCAGGTCAGGTTGTATAGGGCTCTGAGCAACCTGAGCTAGTTGAAAATGCTCATTGCAAGGGGGGTGGACTAGATGACCTTTAAAGGTCCCTGCTCAGCAGAGGGGCTGGGGGAGCTGAAGTTGCTCCGACCTGGCAGCAAAGAGCTTGCAGCTGAAGTACGTGGGGTAGGGTAGGCAGCCTAACTATGCAAGAGGAGGAGAGCGGGTTCAGACCATCCTGCAACTGGTCGCATTTGCTTTTAGTGCTTTGGCATGCAGGGTTGTTGGGAAGGGCTTAGGTCAATGGAAAAACAAAGCCAAAGTTGCAGGGGTGCTGGGCTGAGAAGAAGAGAGAGGGATGGAGGAGGGCATGCAGTGGGGCTGGAGTCAAGGGCTGTTGTGTGTAAGGGGAGCAGAGTCCAGCAGGCGCTGCTGCGCCTGTATGTGGTCAGGGCTCCTGCCTGTTTGATAGGAAACCAAGACAGGGAGGTGGGATGGGGTGCGGGGAATTGCAAGAGAGCTTTTCCAGAGGCTCTGATTAATCATTTGGCCCCACAGCCAATTTAAGCAATCTCTGCCCCAGGCATAACAAAGGGGAAATCACAGGGTGGGGAGACAGCAGCAGGGATGGGCAGGGACAATTAAGCCAGCTGCCATGAGAGAAACTGGCTGAACTACCACGGGGCGGTGGCGGTGCCAGGATAGTACAAACTGCCAGTCACCAATGGGTCAGAGATTTGGGGAGGAGACCCTCTCCCCGGGGGATGGCTACGAGGCAGGAGCAAGGGCAGGCACAGAGAAAGGCTGGGAGTGGGTGTGCTCTGCCATTCAGAGCAGCCCCAGCCAGCCTCAGCCAGCTTGTGAAGATGCAGCAGGAGGTCTGAAACCAAGAAAAGCAGCTCAGCTTTTCCCTGCAGAAAGCGTTAACTACCACCTCGCCAAACACAGCTGCCTCCCCTGCTCAGGCCACAGGATTTGACATGAAGGCAGTGGGAAGGTGACTTGGAGAAACAAGACACTGAAAGCTGCCATTTCCTCATGATGCCATCTACTTCAGCCTAACACAACAGATGAGGAATTAAAGAGGGCACTGAAACTGTCAGGGACTTTTCCTTGGCAGTAACAAAAGTCAGGGGATGTTTCAGATAAAGGAGAATGTCTGTAATTAGGGTTGTGCATAGTGTGACAAGAAATATCCCAGCCAAACACATCTCAGTCACAACTGGTCTTCCCTGCTGAGTCGATGACTTAGCACTAGTGAAGCCTTGGATAAGCTCCGGCTCTTTGATTTACAGCTGCCCTTGGTGTAGGTTGGACAGGGACTGGCACATTTGTTCCTGACCCATCTGGCTGCCAGGACACCCCAGCAGCAGGGCAGTGTTGCTTGGCTGCACCTTACCAGGTCCTGCTACCACGCAGGAAATATCCAACCAACCCAAACCCATTTACAGCACAGCCACACACATAGCTGAGCTGGTGCACAAAGGACCGCGTACGCCCAATTTCTTCATTTAAGCTTTGCCCATTTATCCAGGCTTAAAATAACAACAGACGCAGAACTGATCTTCTAGGAAAATCCATCTGCTGGAATAAAAACACTGCTTGAAAACTTGTAAGCAGGAAATGAAAATACCATACAGAGAGCTACTGTCATATCCCCGTTTGGGGTTTAGCAGGCCTGCGCTTTATCATAGACCAAGAAGAACTACCCCTCCTCCATTTGAGGAAAACATATCTGCATTAAGGTGTTTTCCAGGTTTATTGACGTTCAGCATAGGGATATTTCGATTTGATCACTAAAAGTAGTGAGACATGATCAGGCATAATCATTAGCTGATCCCCATTCATATTCTCTATATGATAAGTGATTTGCAGCATGCCCTGGATGAAAGTCCATAGTTCGAGTTGCTCCACGAAACACAGTTCTGGAACAGAAGCAGCCGTGTCTCCACACCCTGGGACCAGCACAACACAAGGCCTGAGCCCTCGCCGTTTACCCCTGGGCAGACTGGGGGGCAATGCGGTGAGCACCCACCTTCCTGACCCTAAGGGAGCAGCTCCATTAAGTAAAGGTTTAATCCATTGCCATAGCGGGATGTGGAGCCTGGAGAGGGAGCCATGATGAGGCCACCAGGAGCAATGCCTACAAAGGCAAACTTTTGTAGCACTTTTCACTTCTGCTTGTATTTTCAGTCTGCAGAGAGAACAATACAAGCATGGTAATATACAGTTTTGTGTATATTTTTTCCTCGAGCTTGCTGGAGGACACATTCAGAAGACTAGCAGTGATTTCTTTTCACAACAGCAATTAAAAAAGAAAACGTGCTGCAAAGGCAGGAAAGATCAGGAGTTTGCCAGCGGAAGAGAATAGGTAAGTGACAGGGCTCAGCTCAGGCCCTCATGCAGGGACAGAGCTGACTCTAGGTATTTTATCTCTCCTGTTGCTTGTGCCTGCACCCCGTTAGGGTTCTACTGGTCGCACATAAAACAACCAACCAACCCACCCACACCCACTTACAGCATGGACACACACAAAGCTCTGCTGGCACCTGTAAGAGAGAGTGTAATACAACAGCAGGAGGAAAACCACACTGAATGTAATGTCCGCTCCTAGGGACACCTGCTCTTTGTTACGCCCCTTGAAAGACGTCACGGTTTAACCCCAGTCGGCAACTAAGCACCACACAGCAGCTCGCTCACCCTCCCCTGCCCCCTTTGGGATGGGGGAGAGAATCAGGGGCAGGGAAAAAAAAAAGTAAAACCTGTGGGTTGAGATAAAGACAGTTTAATAGGATAGCAGAGGAAAAGAAAATAATAATAATGATAAAAGAATATACAAAACAAGTGATGCACAATGCAGTTGCTCACCACCTGCTGACCAATGCCCAGCCAGTCCCCAAGCAGCGATCGCTGCCCCCCAGCCAACTCCCCTCGGTTTATATACTGAGCATGACATCATATGGTATGGAATAGCCCTTTGGTCAGTTGGGGTCAGCTATCCTGGCTGTGCTCCCTCATAGCTTCTTGCGCACCTGGCAGAGCATGGGAAGCTGAAAAGTCCTTGACTGGTGTAAGCACTACTTAGCAACAACTAAAACATCAGTGTGTTATCAGCATTATTCTCATACTAAATCCAAAACACAGCACTATGCCAGCTACTAGGAAGAAAATTAACTCTATCCCAGCTGAAACCACGACAAAAGAGTAGCTCTATGATACAAAAACAATGAGGCTAATCCATTTGCACTGGTGGGGAGAAAAAAAAAAAAAAAAAAAGGCAACTCTGCTGAGGTCAGTGTGTCCATGACAATTTTTATCATGGGGAGAAGCGATCCAAAATAGGAAACACACACAAGACACTATAGCTAGGGTCTTGTACTACACCCACCTCTCTGACCTTCAGGATCCCCCGCTTTCAACAGCACACCCCTCCCACAAGCACATACTCCCATGCACTCAAGAGTTACATGTACACCTCCATTAGAGGATGGACAACAGAATTAGGGCATCAGTGCTCTGGCTGGGCATGAGAGGTATGTATGGGCTATGTGCGCTTTGGATGTAAAGTCCCTGCTTGAAAACAGTTTTTCATAAGCACCTGTCCTGATTAAGATCTCACTAGCATTCACGTATAGACTCTCACTTCATTGAGAAAGGTTAAAGCGTTTGCCTTTTATTCAGAAGACTTGTTCCGTTTGCACTGATGCTTTTCCATGTCCTTCAAACCAAGGAGCCCCTAGTTTCATTACAGTACCATCAGTCTACCACAAAAAAAGCAAACAAATCAAACCCAAAAAAGTTGCATGATGTGATATAGCATAAAGAAACAAATGCAGCTAATACATTAGAGAAAAAAAAAATTACATGAAGTTATGGATGTTGCTATAAAACTGGCAGTATACAATTAAAAGATTGATAAGATTACCAGCTCTGCTAGATGTTTAAAGCAAGTCTACTTAGGCTCTATCTATATTGTCATGCTGGTTTTATGCACGACTTTGCACTCAGGACCTAGCTACCTCAATTATCCACACTACTTGGGGTGGGCTTCCACACAACTTCCCCTACAGCCAGCAGTGTGCATGCAAGTGTCTCAATCTACCTGTCCAGACTCAAGCAGCGCTTACAAAGCTGTAAAGATGTAGCCTATCACTGTCTCCTCCCTATGAATATGGTATTACAGGGTTCATTTGCATATGCCTGGTTAAGAAACAAAACACAGTCAGTTGTGTACTATAAACACCTTAAGCAACATGGAATCTTAGATTTTAGAAAAATATTTTAATTGTCAGTTCACAAGTAAAAACTATCACTATTACAAAACACCTTGTAATACTAGAATATCTAGCTTGAAAAGAATTTTCTTATTGCTGTTGCATGTTGTTTTCAGGAACTGTGTCAGCATGAAGGTATTGGTAGGTTTGTCATAGTCAGCTTGTAAGGGTACTCATAGGAAGATACGCTTTCCTATTTAATCCTCACAAAATTTTCACGTTTAGGCTGCTCTGACTTTTTTCAGACACGTGCATAATTGACACCGGACACTACGTATCAAAGTCTCGACCAACTTAAATTGTCACGTACCAAATTTCCTTTGCAGCCTTTAATCAAAGAACATTCACTCCAAAAAGAGTGAACACCAGCATTGACACCACCTTAGCTACTTGAAAATCCTATGACTGCATTCTGACAGCTATCAGATATTAACTCATTCATTTCATTTTGTTTGGTTTCTTCCTTATTTTCATGGTTGGGGTGATGTTTTGGATTTCCAGCTTTTTTAGACCTTCTGAGGAAGAATTTTGTCAGTAAGTAACACAATTCAGCCACATTTAAAAGAATGCAAATGCTGGACACAGCAATCATGAAAATAGTAAACACAGTCTTTTCAGTAGGTCGAGAAACAAAGCAGTCTACTGTGTTGGGGCAGGGCCATGCATTACACTTCATTAAGCGAGGCATTTGGAACCCATCATACATGAAATAAAACGCATACATGAAGACTGCTTCAAAGAGCAGTCTGAAGAAGATGCTGCTAGTGTACGTCCACCACAAGGAGCCCTCAATACGAAACCTCTGTCTTCTGATTTCTTCAATGTCCTTGTATTCACATTTCTGGTCTCCCTTTCTGAATTGCCTTTTCTTCTCGTGCCTCCTGTAAGCTACATGCATGGCCACCAGCAACGCAGGTGTGGAAACAAAGATCAGCTGCAGGGCCCAGAGTCTGATGTGAGAGATGGGGAAAAAGGTATCATAGCAAACATTCTTGCAACCAGGTTGCAGAGTGTTACAGACAAAGTCATCTTGTTCATCTCCCCAGACTCTCTCTGCAGCCACAACCAGGATCATGATACGGAAGATGAACAGGACCGTGAGCCATATCTTCCCGATGCTGGTGGAGTGCTTATTTACACCTCCTAAAATGGTATGCAGAGCTCCCCAATCCATTGTCTTGTTTTAATTGTCTGACCTAAGACAAGATAAATAAACAAAACTAAGATTAATCAACACAGGAAACAAATACTATCAAGTATATGGTATAAAATAAAGGCAATATCATATAATTGCAACATATCCATTGGCTGTGGTAACATTTTGTTGATGCAGTGGGCTGCTGTATGAGCAGTCATAAATAATAATCTAATCACATATCAGCAGGTGATATTTCATTACTTGATTACACCCATGGTATCACATTCATTCGATTTCTAGGTGTATTTGCCAACTGAAGACAGCTATTAGCCACATTAAGTAGGAAAAGCAGACAGGTGAAATTGATAAAAACAGCCTTAAATTAAAAGCTACAACTTCTAGTAGTTTGGTAACAGTAACAAAACAATAAAAAATGACATCAGCCAAAAGCAAGGTAGATGTTATGTTAAAAACCAGTTAGCTAGACTTCCTACATAAATTGCACCAAGTTGGCCCATCCTTAGCTTTAGAGTGTAAAGAACATTTTCACGAGCACACTCCAGCAATAAAGACAGACATTGAGGAACTGCTGCTGATGCTCTGCACCTTCCATGAGCAGGTCTGGACAACCTGCATTCACAAATTTTAAAAAAAGTGATTGTAGGGCTCTGTATTGTTAGTTGAAGCAAATTCCACAATAGCTTGAGGCAATGAAGGTGAAGTCTTGGTCATTATCCATCTCATCTCAAGTTGGATGTTCAAAAATCAGTGCTTAAAGATTCATCCCAAAATTGCATTTCTCTCCACTAACTAGAGAGCCTAGGGTAACTAGACAAAGACTCCTTCATTGTCAATGCCTGTCAGGTGATTTCCCCCCCCATAACAAAGACTGCATTACTCCTAGAATAGGGGAGACATTTCAGAGGCTGGGCGAGTGCTAAAGTCAACATTTGAAGAGTTCAGACAGGCCAGCAGTAGCTCAGAGACTTTTCAGCAGAAGTATATAGTTTCCAGTAGATGAGTTTCAAAGTACATGACTGTAATGAATTAAAGGATTTCACCTTTGTCTCCCACATTCCTCCCCAGGAACACCACAATCGTCTGGGTTTGCTCAGCTTCCACAAACAGCAGCCTTTCACAGAGAACATTCAGAGGCATTTCAGCCCACCTCCCCCCACCCCTCCACTTCAGATGGATTTATAGAAAGTTAGTTTGCAAGCTACTCTGAATTCAAGAAACCAGCATTTCGTGTGCCTATCAGCCAGGACCCTCTAAAAGAGCTCACAGATCTCTTNAAACCTGCCCCAGTGGCAGCTTCCCAAGAGGGCTATCATTTCTAAAACATGAATGAACTTTCATTTTTATCCTTTTCGTCAAGTGTGAAAATATTGCTGATTGTTTTCTGACACCTAAGAAAGTTTGAGGGAAATGGGGAGCTAGGGAATCCTGAAACTGGGGAATTATTTTAAAACTGTTGTTTTCCTGGATGCTTTCATGCAAATTTTTATCACTAGGTAACACAACTCAGCCAGATTCAACATCATGCAGATCCCAGACACAGCAAGCATGAAAATAGTAAATGTGGTTTTCTCAGTGGGCCGAGACACAAAACAATCCACTATATTGGGGCAGGGCCATGCATTGCACTTCACCAGGCGAGGCATCTGGTACCCATCATACATGTAATAGAACACATACATGAAGACTGCTTCAAAGACGATCCTGAAGAAGATGCTGCTGGTGTACGTCCACCACAGCGGGCCCCGAATGTGCATCTTCTCATTTTTCAGCTCTTCAATATCAATTTTCTCACCATTTCTGAAACGCCTTTTCTTCTCATGCCTGGTATAAGCTACATGCATGGCCACCAGCAGCGCAGGTGTAGAAACAAAGATCAGCTGCAGGGCCCAGAGTCTGATGTGAGAGATGGGGAAAAAGTGATCATAGCAAACATTCTTGCAACCAGGTTGCAGAGTGTTACAGACAAAGTCATCTTGTTCATCTCCCCAGACTCTCTCTGCAGCCACAACCAGGATCATGATACGGAAGATGAACAGGACTGTGAGCCATATCTTCCCGATACTGGTTGAGTGTTTATTTACGCCTCCTAAAACGGCCTGCAAACTTCCCCAGTCCATCTTCTTTTCTGTGTCCTTTTACCTGCAGGATGACATAGTACACCAAATGGTCAGTTTTCAAAGGCTGAAGAATCAGCTCTAGACCTTCTACGAATGAGAGGACTTCCTAGCACTCACTCAGGAGCCATAGGCAAATGCAAGTCACTTTCATTAATGTCACCCATATGTTTATGGATTCAAACAGCTTATTAAACTCACTCCTTCCATGTATTTATGATGGGACAAGCATACCTTGATATAATTCTCAACAAGGCTTTGGGCAAGAAATAAGTTACATCTTCAAATACATTTCCTCTGTGCATCCTCTATACCCTCCTTCCCTTTCTTGAGATATTTCCCTTTCTGTGGTTGACTCTCATCAGTGTTTTGCCTCTCAGTGTATTGCTCAAAGCAATAGAAATTACTATCGCTGCACGACTTAAGGCAGTAGTAGAGACTTCTCTAGTAGTTTTCATTGGATTTCTTTGCCAATGCCACAGCTCTAGAAGGCAGGGCTGGTGCTTTCTTTGCCTCCAAGGTAAGTACTACTTGGCCTTCTTCAGCAGAAGCCCTCACTCCTCCCTGACACCTCCAGCAGGCCTCCAAGGCTTTCTGCTGTAGCTCAGACATGCCCCTTTCTTGGCAGGCCCTTCCAACTCAGAAGTACTGCATTTGATTTTGCCAACACTGCTGAGAAGTCTGACACCGGCTCTGTCAGGGCTGCATGCATATATAGCACAAACCAACAGGCAAAGGAAGGTACTGCAGAGCCTGCCCTTCCACATTCATTGCTATCTCATCCAAAAAGGAGACAAGCAGAGCCATAGAGTCGGGAGGAAAAA
>VYZW01045116.1:68023-114254 GCA_013401315.1 Balaeniceps rex
TCAAGCAGAATTTAAGTTAAGTGAGTATGGCCATTCACACTATTAAGCCATCAGTGCAGACCACTCTGGCTAAACATCAAGTTTGGGCTACCTGTACTGATGTGATGGCTCATTTACTCCTAACTTACTCAAAAGCTAGGATGTTGAGTCATGATCATCGGTTATCTTTCTTCCAGATACTTGTTTTTAAGACCTTTTTACTAGCAAGTAAAACATTAACTGTCTTGCTGACCAAAGGACGAGAAAGCAGGAAAGCTACTTCCCTTTAATGGGTGGGAACTTATTTTCACAGAGCCAGTCTAGATACTATTTTGATGTGAGCAAATCCAGCTAAATGCCTACAGAAATAACAGTATGTAGACAGTCAAGGCCTTACCTGCTTTTCTGGTCTCACAAGTACAGCACAGTACAAGAATAAGTTAAAGACATGAAAGCTTAGGTGAATTTTGAGGGGGAAAAGTAAAGTAGGAATGAGGATAGGGACTGGTTATAAAGGAAGAAGCTGGGAAGAACAGAAGATAGCTGAAGTCAGTGAGGTTGAGTAACTGAGCCATTCTAACATGGGAGTGTATTATTTAAGTATTAAATTTTCCTTAAAAAAATGCAACTCGGCATGAAAATAAGCCTTTCCAAGCCTCACGTGTATCTCTGTTCTGCTACCAGCTGAACCTGTTGTTCCATTTCAACAATCAGAGGATCACAATAGTATATGGTTGTTACAGCAGGAGTTAAAAACTATCGTAAAAAAATCACCATGCTCCACTGAAGTTAGTTACGAGGGAAATGGTTCTACATGATCACACAACATGCAGAGAGGCACGTAAGCAGGTGTTTTGTTTTGTATTTGGTTTGGGGTTTTTTTGTTGTTGGTTTTTTTGGGTTGGGTTCCCCCACCATCCCCCCTAGTAGGCTAAACAGCAGCAAGAGAAGAACTACAGCTTAACTATTTCTGTAGTTCTCCAGCTTCTGGGCAGTATCGTTTTGAACTCTGTGCTGCCATGGCTAGACTGCCCCTACTTTAAAGCTAGCTCTTGTAAGCCTACATTAAACTGCAATCACAGCACAGTGCATACACCCAGTGAAAATCCCCACAATTCACAACACTGAGGACAATTATCACTGAGCTCCTGTGTTTACTAGTACAACTTGTTAGCAGATGCTTTTTTGACTCCGTTAAAGACTGTTATAATGGGAAATCATTAGTCAATGGTTAAATCCACAGCTTCAACAAACCACAACTAGAATACAGTAAACGTAAAAACAACAGAAGATGCATTCCTTTCACATACACAGCATGGCACTTGCTGCTATAGGATATTATCAAGCAAAAGAAGTAGCCATTAGTAAGTGTTACGATATTTGCTTACACTATAGGAACATCTAGGAGTCCCAGTCAAGAAGCGGTCCACAGTATACCAACGTACACATAAATTCAGAGTGAGATTATACCCTTCTCCCCACAGCTACAAATTGGACACCAATTTACTGGAACTGAACAGAAATGTAGAGGGTGTTCACGATGCCTCCACTCCTACCAAAATTTTAGAGTAGGGTGTACCAAGAGTTACCGGTCCAGCGTGACACTCCACCAATTTCAGTAGTGCCTCCAGATACTGATACAAGATCAGCAATCTGCCAAGACAAAAGTCACTTTATCCCATGTGGGAATGTGTTAACCAAGATAATCTTTAAGCAAAAAAGCCCAGTGTCCCTCCTCACCCCACAAGCTGGGGACAAAGGTAACTCAGATGCCTGAGAGCGGCAGTCCTAATGCAAAAGTTTTGCCATAGAAAAGCTTTAGAACATCTAAACTGCATATCAGACCCAAGATCATTACCAAAATTATTTTATGACCCAACTTCACACAAGAAGTATTGCTGTATGCTGAGGTCCAGCACACATTCAAACATGCTGCTGATACAGCTTTCCCTTCAGGTCTTGATCTAAAAAGTTACTCATATAGGGAGCTCATATAGGGGCTGATAACGAGCATCAAGGTGTCTTAGCGCCATATATGCTGTTTCACACCCAGATTTGAAGAACACACAAATCTGGCTTTCAGCAGTTTTGTATCAGCATACCTTCACCGTGCCAACCTGAGGTCTAGTTTATTGCTACGCAAAACAGCAAGCACTTAATTGCTAGTGTGTAGATTTTGTTATTCCTATTGCTGAGTTAGTTTTGGTGCTGTACCACAAGAACAGCAGCATTGCCACGTCTGAACCAAGGAAGCTTCTAATAAATACAGATCAATGTGTTCCAAAGACAGCATCCTTTTATTTCACCAAGAAAGGCTGGCATACAGGCTACAGCAATTACTTGCTAACTCTCTCAGACTTCCTACCTAATTTATCAGCCTGCCCTATGCCTCAGTTTCCCCAACATTAAACAGGGGATAACAAAATCTCACCATTTCACAGGGCTGTTCTGAAGTGTTCCGCTACAATCATAGGCTTCACAGACTCATACTTTGTTATCAGTGGACCAAGACGGATAAGTACCAGCTCAAAGTTGGAAGTACAGAGCTTGAATTCAATCACCCAGGATATTCCTGCTACCTTGAAAAGAATACAGCTCCTTACATTGCTATAGCTTTAATGCAGAGCTCAAACTGCAAGAAGATGCAGCTTTGAACTCGGACTTTGGCAACCAAAATACTTTCATTTCAGTATTATAGGCAGCTTCCAGCTATTTTCATTTTACAGCAGTACATTAAAAACTTTAAGGAGCATGCAGCTGGAACACTCTGAAATATCAACAACTCTACTTCTTTCCTAAAGTTAAATAAAGATTAAAAGGGCAGTCTAACAATCACAAAAGCTTGTGCAATTCTGTCTAGTAGCTCTTAAACTTTGTTCTGAACACCTATCTCCAGATCAGAGTGGAAACTGGAGAACAGGAGAGCCATGACAGAGATTACAGTATATCTCATTTGACACAAGATCAGGCAAAGACATCAGGAACAGGAAACCTCTGACAGTTGCAGGTCTGAACACTGCAAGCATTGTACTTTTCTTCTACTCAAGTTTATGAAAACAGGAGGCATTCTTTGCTCTGATTAAACCCAGTGTGAAACCCAGAGATAGGCTTTAACACAACAGATTAGGACCCAATATGTATGTAGTTAAGTGTTAAAAAAGTATGCTAGTTAAACATCAACAGCATTAAGGCTTCAGTTCTACCCACGATGACCCCCTTTTGACTGCCCCATATTCATGCCCCTACATGAATTTTCAGTCATTTTCCAAGCATGTTTGGAAATGCCCATAGCTATTTTACTAGCCTACAACTGTAAATGGAGGATTACCATCTTCCAGAACATCTCTGCACAAAATTCACTCCACTTGTGGAAAACAGGACATCAGAAGTGCCAGTCACACTCAAAGGCATAAGAAGACAGCACAAGTCCTATTAGAATTTGGCCCCTCTCAGCCATTTTACCCTGTAAACCTTTCCTTCAAAATTTCCTTCAAATTTCTTGCTTTGAAAGAAAGCCAAATTCCTTAAGACTATGTCTTCACTGATGCAAGTGTCCTATTTCCCATATTTTTAACTAAAGTTTTATATGCACTGTGCCCTGCTCCCAGTCATGAAAATAGCAACTTTTTAGTTATGACATTTTTATGTATTTTTCTTTCTTTTAAAAATATGTTATTTAATTCTTATTTCCTTCCCCCTAGACCTAGGCAAATGTCTACATCCCCTCTACATATCTGCCCACTCCCACTTCAATGTAACATTTCCTACAAAATTGGCAAGTCACCTTCTCTTTCACACACAGATTTAATTAGCATTTCCAAAAGAGTGCAAATTCTATTTATAAACACTAATATTTTATACTGCAGTCCAGCTTTTCCTTGAGTGTGTATTTTGCTATCATTTCCTTCATAAAAAGTTAAGACAAAAGCAACTTTTTCCTTTAAAAAAAAAAATCTATTACACAAAGAAACATTTGTATGAGATACGGAATAGAATTAGTTTTCAACTTTCTTTTATCAACTAATAGATGTGCTTCTCTCTTTCCACATTCCTTCTGTTTTGACAACACATTCTCTCTCCTCATATGTCCTTACTTAAGCTTTTCCTTACACAAATTAGTGTTTAGCCAGGCAAGAGTCACAGTTCTCCTTTCAGATAACTCAGTCATCATTAAATAACAATTAAAAGCAGTGAGGAACAGAACAAGGAAAAATGTCAAAATGAAAAACAAAGATTCAACACATGCTCCTGTTTCATGCAGCTTCTGGGACCACTGATGGGAACTGTTCACATTAATAATACAAAGAATCAACTTGTAAAGCATCCTCTTTACTCACAGGTACCAACCGAGCTTATGCAACGACTGTTATTAAGAACTTGTACATATATCTCAAGGTGCTGCTATTTTTCCAGCTACTGAGATAGACTGCTATACCTTTTTCAGTGCACAATTAGTTTTTGCACAAAATAAATGAGGTTGCCCAAGTAATCTACCTGGGTTTTGCTTCAAGGGATGCAAAACAGCAACACAGTCAGAGGCCCAAGCTTCAGAAAGTTGAGAGAACTAGCCCTGTCAGGACAGAATTAATTCCTCCAGAGAAGTATTTTAATTCATGGCTTTTTATTGTTCCATTTTTAAGCTCTGTGACATGTAGTCCTTCTACCAATTACGAGACTGACAGTCTGGGGACTGAAGTCTCCCAGAAACCCTGACACATGCAGTAGAGGTGTAACCTCATGGCTCTGGAAACGTGTTGGAAATCCCACCTGGAAGTTACATTGCAATGCCTTGTTGACACACAGAGGTGCCTCCTTCTTCCAGGCTGATGCTTGGCCCAGCATTGCCTTGTCCTCTAAGCTAAGACCAACACAGTCACATGCACATCCGCCTGCCTGCCTGCCGCCTTTCCTTTGGGGCTCTTCAAGGTAAGTATCTGGCAAGCAGGGTTTCCAGGCTGAACAGTAGAGAGCAAGAGATACTAGAAACCACATAGCCTCTTTAACAAAATCAAGGACGAAAATATGTTTTATTCTGCTCTCAACTCAGTGCACACACGTACATTGTGGTAATCCCAAACAGAATCTGGGCCCAAACCCTCATATCATTTCACACAGGCCACAGCCAATAAAATCTCATTACTGATCAAAATCACAAAAACTGGGTTTAAAAACAACTTTCTTAAGACAAAAGGCCACTTCCTTCTTTCAACACTTTGTTCTCTTAGAGTATTTCCAGGCTACATAGTGAAAATTAATGAAGCAAAAGACAGAGAAATTAATTNGATTAGGAAAGTAACACCCAATCTAGGAAAGCCCAATGATGGGAAAAACAGCCATGCCCAGCATGCCACAAGAATACGGTCAGCCACCAGGTACTGCTGCAAGCACTCCTGCCCATACTCCCACATGCCCCTCACGTTTTATTTAAGGGCTTGAGTACTTATTCCTCATGCGATCTTATCCAGCCCTGATACTCAGAAATACATTTATTTCTGACTCACACCTCTCATTTCCTATTCCCCCTATAATTCTGAGGAATGTTTCCAGTGTGTGATCAGACACTGACAGGACCTGTCAGTTGTACTGATGCAAGCTGTTTACCTTCATCCAGCTCTCTTAACATCTGTAGGTGTGTCGCAAATTACCTGCAATTGCGGAAGCCTTTATTTTGCTTGGTGTTTTAGCTGGTCGGGTACTTCACATAACGTGCTTACAAAGAGCTGCTGAGAGGTGAACTAAAAAAAGAGAGATTGCTAGAAGTTAAATGCATAATTAACAGAGACAAGAGCACTCCCAATTAAAAATGGTCGCGGGGTTCAAGCACTCCCCCTCACGCTTAAACTCGGGAAGCAAAACCGAGAGCTCCCAGGTCGAGCGGGGGTAAATCTTGTCAGGCAGAGGGGGGCAGCGCACGCGGCGCCCCACCACCGGCCCTGGCCCGCCTCCGCGGGCGGTCCCCGCTCCTTCCGCGGCGGGCAGCACCACCAGAGCTCCCGGCTCCGCAGCGGTGGGCCCCAGCCCCGCACTGGAGTGCAACAAGTGTGGCGGTGGCTGCCGAGGAGGACAGCGCCCCCGCCCCCTCCGCCGCCACCAGGCCCTCTCCTCACGGAGGACGCGCGGGAACGGCCTCCCCAGCTGCCGCCGCCGGCTGAGCTGCCGGTTCGCCCCTCCCGCCGCGCCCCTCACCTGCCTCAGCAGCACGCACAGCTGCAAGGGGAGATCAGCCCCGCTGGGAGCTCCCAGGATGAGGCACTGCGGGCGGCTGGTGGGGCTCAATGCTGGTCTAGTGGTGTGTGAGGAGCGGCCGGTCCCAGCCTCGCCGTCCCACACCTTTAAGGTTCTTCCCCGTTCACCTGCCGCCGCTTTTAACCCGCCCCTCGCCCGCCTCCGCCCGGCTCCTCAGGCCGCCCGTGGAGGCGGTGGGGAGCCCGGGGCGGAGCCGGACGCCCATCCCCGCTGCTGTGCCCGGGGGAGGGGATTGTATGGAGATCAGGGCTTTGAACATGAGGGAAAAACAGCCAAAATAAAGGGCGTGGCGGCTGAACTAAGCCTGGAAGGGCGGGCAGGAGGGCTTGTGTCCCTCCCGGGGGTGGTGGGATGCGGCCGGGGGTCGCTGGGGGGCGGACGCCCCCTGCCGCCCCTCGGCCGCTTCCCGCCGCCCAGGGGCTGGTTTGAGGATGCAGGGGGAGAGCATGAGGGGAAGGGAAATCAAGATAACAGCAGATGTGTGGGGTTTTTCAGAGGAAATGCGTGTCTATTTTAAGATAACAGGGTCGTATTTCTATCTTGCTAAATCCAGGTATTCAAAAGGGCCTTGAGACAGAAAAAGAAAAGAAAAAAAAAAAAACAGGCTTTTTCTCCTGGAAATCATTAAGGAATTAGTGGCCAAACACTGAAGGAAGAGCCAGTAGTTTCTGGCTTTTTGAGGTTTATTTTCAAGTGTGATTGAAATGCTACAGCAGTGGCCTGCAAACTCGCAGGCTTTCACCAAGCTGCAGATATTTGTCAGTGCAAAGACCTAGTTTGCAAAGTTTTTTGTTTCCAACGAATACAGTTGCTGAGGAAACAATTTACTTTGGGTTCAAAAATTTCTGCCCAAAATGGAATTCTCCATCTTGCACGCATGCACATCAAAGTAAGTAAATGGTTTCCAATCCTCTTAACTAAATTTCCAGAGAAAATATACAGCAACAACAACAGCTCAGGCTTTGGGTGAAAAATGCATGTTTGTGCTTGTTTAGAGTACCAGTGTAAGGGCTCAAATGATAAATGATTTCCAGCTAAATTCTTCTGTGCTTTATCTCCAATTCCTGGAATAAAAATAATCCCAGGGAAAATCTTTTGCAAAAATCAACGGCTTAATTGATCTCATGCTCAGGAAGAAGAGGTAGAAATTTCTAGCACAAGCAACTCAATCTTATACTTGAAGGATAAGAAATTGCCATCAGCTGTGGTTTAAACATTAGCCTCTGTCTCTGTGGAGCTTGTCTTTCCTCCACTGTCCCTTACCCTTGCACTTAGATCCATGCAACCTGCATGTTAGGACCATAGGAAAGTTCATCTCCGAAGGGATCTCAGGAGGCCTCTTGTCCAACCTCCTGGTTGAAGCAGGGTCAGCTCTTGGACCGTTGAATAGTTATACCCCATCCATGGAGGATCCAGCACTTGCAGCAGCTGGAGTCAGTTCACTGCAGCAACTGTAGGACTAGGCCCAAGGTATACGCTGAGCTAGACAAGAAATAAATACCTGAGGCCTGAGTCTTCCTGTGTTTCCTGACTGTTGTGGGATTTGTGTGCTCAGATGATGTTCAAGGTTCTTGTATACTGTGTGTATGAGGAGGGGAGGTGGCTCTGGACCTGGCCACACGTCTGCACTTTGCAAAAGGGAAGCCCATCTCCTAATGTAAGAAAAGCTTTAGAAGAGACACCTGGAACTCGTGTGTTGTTCCCTCTCCAGTCACCTTCCAGCTTGATTCAGTGACCTTGAAAAAGTAAAACGTGTCCCATCTCTGTCTTTCCAAGGTCAAAATACTTTAAATATTGGGTATATTTAGCTGCAGCAGGGAATTTTGAGTTTTGTGCTGTTTTTCAAGGCTGTGTTTGCTGCCAGAAAGAGATTTTTTTCTTCTTTTTGAGTGAGAAAAGTATTATGAAAAACTAGTGGAGACAAGACCCTATGGGTCTCACTGTAAAATTACCTAAAGGAGATGAGCCATGGGCAGGGGTACAGCGTGGACCTCTCCAAGCTGCCTTGCATCAAGTGTCTTCACTGCACTGCCTTTGGGAGGGTGTTATGGTTGGAGGCTAACACCTGGTGTTCATCCCAAGGCAGAAACACCCAGTTCTGGCAGCAAAGAAAAAATCTTTAGTGATGTTCTGTGTTTCAAAAATGAGACAATATCAAACTGGCCGTTCTTTAGCTGGAACCATGGTGGGGAGCACCACATGAATGGGTGGAGGGGAGCAACGGGCCAGGTTCTTCTCTGCTGGGTAATTTTTTTATCTCTCAACTGTTGAACGCTACTTCTCTGACCTGGTAACATCAGCATGCTCTTTGATTATAAGTGATGATGCAAGGGACACTAGACAGAAAGAATGAGAGGTGTGTCAGTACTGGAAATTTAAGGAATAGAAAAAGAGTTTCCTAGTTTTAATCCCAGGGTTTTCTCTTTAATTATGGGGAAAAAATGAAATATATTTAGTAATTGACTACTTAGTAATCAGAGCTAATCTGTACTTATTCCTTTACCAATGAGGAATGTTTTGTGTATTATTTAGCCAGCATATAGGAAGTACTGTTTGGTAAACCTGTGAAATAAATACACATAAATTGATTACTTTTGCATCATGACAACCCCTCCTCCTGTAATAGCTGCGGCTGTGCACTATAATGTGTGTGAGTGTATTTTGTTTGTTGACATAATTTTTAAGTAAAAAGTGAGAGGAAAGGTACAGCTAAACATAGAAACCATCTATTATTGACATATAAACAAAGAAGAAAATTAAAGTTACAGGGTTCAGAAATTCTGTGTCACTAGATGCCTTGCATCATAATGCAGGTACAAAAGAAACACCTTCATGAATACTTTTTTTTTGAAAATAAATAGAGATAGTTGTCACAACATAATATTGAGGACCAAGAGTAGCTTTAGTTATAAAGCCTAACTTTAGGATAAGGCCAGTCTCTTTGGTAGTGCATATCATCATCTATAAGGTCATAATCACAGGCAAAGCTGACTATCCTGTAAGAGCATTTAAATCACAAGCACCCTTTTTAAAATACTGGCGTAGGTCAAGTTTTCCTCTTGACCACTCTAATCAAACCAGAGTCTGAGATGACTACAACTTTTGACTGAAATTTTAACCTCATTTTCACGTATTTCATTAGACTGAAGATTTGTACAAGACAAATCCAGCTTCTCAGTCTTCTTATTATTCAGAAGGCATAAAACAGGAGAAAAAAAACACCAGGAAGTTTCTTTTCCATTTTCCTCTGGCAGACTGCTACTGCTGCTCAAACATTGTGGTAAAGACTAGAAGTGGGAGGTTTTTCTTCCTGAAAATTTCTGGTTCCTTTCCAAACCTTCACATCTCTAATTAGACTCTTGTAGCCTTCTGACTGTTTTAGCAGTTCAGATAGGGAAAAAGAAAATTAAGTCCAGTCCCTCACCATGAAACTGTTGTACAGGTGTGTCTCAAAGTGCATGCTCTCCTGTGGCACATTCATTAGGGGCCAACAGGCATGCATATGGTACTGATACTATGTACTAAGTCTCGGATCAAGCCCCATCCTTGTATGCTGCTCAGGAAGCTGCTGCTCTTCAGCTTTTATTTTCAGTTTAATTTACTGGCCAGCGTTCCTGCAGGGATTGCGTTTGCCCTGATTTACACACTCTTGGCAAATCCGAGGACCTCATCTAGCCAGAAATGACACCCAAAGAGTCACTTCCTTTTCAATATAATTACTGTAATGACAATGTGTGGTATCATAAAGGTTGCCCGTGTAATATCGCTGTTTATTAACCATTACAGCTCCTCAAGCATTTGTACTGCTATGAGAAGCAGTACTTTTTTCTACCTGCAAGGGCCTTACAGGTGGTCTTGGAGAACAGTTAGGATTGCACTTTGCTTGAATAATGGAGCAGATGGCTGTCTCCCTTATATTTTTGACCTCGGGTTGTCCTCATCAGTGAGACCTTCCCTTTTTTATTTTCAGTTAACTGATATTCATGAAATATCCCAAGAGAAACATACCAGGTTCTTTCCTGCTAAGGTAACTCGTCAATCTCAGTGATGTTCCCTGCTTGTGGATATAGAAGAAGGAACAGGAGACAATCAAAAAAACCACCCCAACCCCAAATGATATGGGGGACCAATAAAAGGGGATGAAAATGGTTCCTAGCACTGCCAGAAAGTGACCAGCCTGACTCACGCCAATCCATATAATTTAAACTTTCTACCTCAAAATGGACTGATACCTGTGAATTTTCAATGGCATGAGGACATAGGCAGCTGTTTTAGTACATAGTCATGCTCTTCCAGGACGCCATTGGAAAGTGCACTTCTCCTGCATGCTAGGTAGGGTAGACTAAATCATCATCAGACACTCATCAAAACCTCTCAGTTAATCTCTTAAGCTGACAGCTCCGGATATCCAGCATGAGCTTGATTCAAAAAGTAAAACTTTCTTCATCCTTAGGCAGCCCAGTAATTTCTGCAATGCTATGGCTAATTTGGAAGCTGACTGTTTCCATCTCCCCACCCCTTTGGTTTATTACAAATATTTCATCAGACCAGCTGTAGTCTGCCATGTACTTCTTCGCTCTGGGCAAAGCGGGACAAGAAGGGCTGTCAGCAGCAATGCACAGTTGCTGTTGTGATGTTTCTCCTGGAGTGGGCAGCTGCAGAGAGAGTCCCCCCACTCCAGTGGCACCTAGCCCAGGCTCTGGATGGACCTATGGAGGCTTCCAGCTGATTTAATTAGTTCATTGTTCTCTGGTTTGATGTAATAAGTTCATTGTTCCCCGGTTCAACTTAATTGAGTCATTGTTACTTGATTTAACTGACTGATTGCTGCCTGACTTGATTTAATTAATTACCGCCTGACTTGCTGAATAAGCAAGCTTCTGCTGCCAACTGCCAGCATGGCTCCTAACCCATGCTATCTACCTCTGCCCCTTCCCCTATACCAGCCCACTCTTCTCCTGGGACCTGCTCTCTGATCTCCTCTAGCCACATCCTCTGTTCCCTTCCTGCTTCTCCATTCTGCTCCTGTAGCTCTTCCCCAACCCAAGGAGCTTCTCTCACTCATCCTCTAATTCTCCTCTTCCTTGCTTTTCCCTGGCTTTAGCCCTGGGCCTGCCTCCAGCTTTCCTCCCAGAGCTGTCACCACTGCGTCCCACAGTAACCCTCCCTGCTGCAATTCCTCTAAAGCTGCTCCTGAGCTCCCCCAAAAGCTTCGCATTTCACTTGCTTTATGTGTCCCAGATTGCCCTTCCTATAGTGGGAGTTTTTATCCTATTCTGCCTTGCCATCCTACCTGGGCAGCAGCACTTGTCTGCTGCTCTCCTTTTTCCTTCATTTTCACTAACTTGCCTGTACCTGTCTTTCTCTTCCTCTAAGGTATCACCCAGAAGACTCTCCCCTTGTTGGATGTTACCCAGCATCATTTAGGCTCTTGGCTCTTCTTCTTTCCTTCCCTGCCCTGGATCCATTCACTTCCTTTGAGATTTCTGTGTCCACTGTAAGGATATCTTCTCTGATTGCTCCTTAGCTAATACTCTAACCTTTTGTTTCCACTAAAATCTGATGAGGGTTCAGGTTTCTCTCTCCCCACTCTCTGGCTCTCACTTCATTCCCCAGTCTCCCCAGATCCCCTTGGCTTATCCCTCTGCATGTCCCTCTGTCTCCATTCAGCAGAAAAATGAGGTATAGGTGTATCTTGTCCTCTTTTCTCTGCTGTTCTGCTCCACTATCCATCTGACGTAAATACTAGGAGTAGACATGTACTTCTGCAAGCAGAGAATTACTGTTTTTCAAAGTAGATGTGTCAAGTTGTAAGTCTGCATTTATGTTAATGACCAGCATTAGCCCAGGCTTCCCCTTGGACGCTTCAGTTGAGTGCATGCAGGTGAAGTCAGCTCTACCTGTCCAGTATGCGCAACATCTTGTGTGAGCATCTATCCTTCCTGGCTTTGCATTGACCAGGCCCTGTTGGCCACGTCATTCTTTCTGGCCGATCCTCGCTCTTTTTATTTACCCATTTTATCTTTTTCTTGTGTTATCAAAGTGCCTTGGAAGAAAGTCGAGGAAGTCGACTTGTCTGTCCAGTGTAATGCCCATCACTCAGTGGCCAAACTGACAGCTGGCTTCCATACTCCTGGGAACAAATTCAGGGGGTGTTGCCCCTCCTCCCTCTGGTTCTCTCTTTTCACTTATATGTCAATGTTTTCTTGAAGAGAAGATCTCATTGTCTACAAAGACACCTCTCCAGCCCTCTCTTCCCCTCCAGCCTTTAAGGGACCTCTACTCATCCTACACTGCATGGCTGATGCTCTTCAATTTCCCTTGCAGTGAATTAACCTGTGTCTGCATTACTTTGTATGCATGTAAAAGCCGTTGTATTCCTAGGGCATTTTTGGTCATCCCCCTCTGGTTTTTAGGTGCCAGACCCCATTGATGTCAAATACCTAAGAACCTTGGAAGATGGTTTGGGAGAGCTGGGTCTTTGGGTTCTTGAAAATCACCTACACAAGTTTTCTTTTCACCAAAAGCTTTCCACTGTTTGTTTCCTTTGGCTACAAATTCATTTCAGTTTGTTTCTTTTTCTTACAGGCTCCTGAACCTGAGCGCAATTCTCTAAGGTAGACCCAGCATGGTAGGCAGGGCATGATATGCAGGTTCTGTGTACCCTAGTTAATGCAACACAGTCATGTTCCCACTGCTCTAACATCTGTTCTCTCTCCTGTATAAGCGACCCCCTTTGAATTAATCTTTGCAGTCCTCCTGTTGTTGGCTTCAGCTCATTTGCTTGATTTAGAAAGGCCATCTGACTTTACAGATGATACAGATACTGGCAATCCCTCTTGCATTACTAGTATATGAAGGTATGACACTCAGCCCTGTTCTCATGAAAGCTGGTGCCAAACCTCTCATAAAATGTTATGAGAACAGGACTGGGCCACCGACCCTTCATTCCGTTCTCCATGATGGTAATTAAAATAACATTAAAATTAGCTCTAGAGTTAGCGGGTGTCAGACTCTTCTTGACATCTTCCATCTTCTGCATTTGGTAAGGCACCTATCTGATAGTGGTTCCTTACACTGAGCTGATATATGCAAAATATGGATGCTAGCGTGGAGCACATGTTAAGAAAGAGAGAAATGGGGACAACTGCTCTTCAATGTACAATCGGCCTTTCCGATTGTGCAAAGCACCCCTGTGGCAAGAACAATAGCTGCATAGATGGTTAACATAAAGAAAGTATTTGTGGCGTTTTATTTGGTGTGAAGTATTTTGCCCTTTTCTGAAATGTTAATGACAGCCTGAAGTTGTTCCCTTTTTCAGCCCCACCCTGCACTTCAGAGACTTCTGCAGTTTGGGAAAACACTGGTATCAAGCACTCTGCACTTCCTTCAGAAATTGCAAATGAAGCTAAATCTGTGCAAGTCACTTCACTGCAGGCTTATCGGGGTTTTCATTGGCATCATTGCATTGATGTAATTATCGTGGTGTCAATATGCTCTAATAAAGAGGACAGAGATAAAAAAACCCAAAGCTTTACAAGATTATTTATGCAAATGGTTTTATCTCAAACTGAGAAACAAACAATCAGTTGTAACCATTTTGATTCATCTTGTAGAGGCAACATTTCAGGGGTTAGGTCAGGGGGTTCTATGTAGGTCATAGAAATTTAAATTAGCTTGTTCTCACATTCCTTACACACACACACATACCCCAATAGCAAAAGCCAAGAAGCCATATGCAGTCTATGCCTGGAAGAGCTGAGTGAGTGATGCTGGATATAGATAACAGCAGAATTTGGGCAAAGGAGTTTAACCACTGGTATCTGCTCCTATTTGACAGCCAGTAGGAGACATGAATTTGGGAAAGAATAGATAAATACAGAGCTATATAAATACACAAACTGCCCATTTTCCTTACTGGCGTGGGCAGGCAGAGTAAATATGTATAACACTCTAATTCAGCTACTTCAGTTTCACAGCATGCAGGCATACCACAAAAAAACTGGTCTTCCTCTAAAGATCTGGCTTTTTTTTTTCTACTCTGACATTATTTGCTATTAAATGTTTACAATGTTTTATGCAGCTGTGCAAAGAACAACGAACCATATTCTGCAGGACAGAGGGTCTATAAATTAAACGTTAAATGTGAGCTGATAAGGACCTGCAGAATTTAGCCTTAGAGACACAATGTGTGCAGGAACTCATGAAATGCAAAGAGCTGCAATGAATTAGCAGCAAAGTTCCCGAATGACTTAGCTCCTTCAAATGCTTTGCTCTCTTCTTCCATGGCTTTGTATAGAAACTGCATAATTACACAGTGTCAATGCTTTCATATGTATTTTATATTGTTATATGTGTTTCAGCCGTGAAAGACCATGCTTTCTGTTGGCAAAAAGGATGATTATGGTGAGAGTATATTTATGGGCCTTTGACTTTGCCCCATCAGTTGGTAACTGCAGCTGCATAGTCACTTCCAGATGTATAATTAGTCATAAGAAAATAGCTTCAAATATAATCTATTACACTGGCATTTTTACTTTGTAAATGATCGCATCTAAGAAATGTCGTTATTTAGCTTCCTATTGGAAGTGTCACAACTAATGTCAATCTTGAGAGCTCCAGGTGGGCATTTTCCCTGATGCCCCTGGGGCTATGAGGGTCTGACATGGATGTTTTCATATGTCCACAGAATCATTCAAAGGAACCATTTGAATAAGCAGGCATTCACCTACTTACACGTTTGAGGAATCAAGCCCTGAATCAGTAAATGGCATCAGTCTCAAGCCCATGTGATAGAAGTGTACAAAGTCACCGCTGTCCTCATATGCCAAATATTCCTTAACATCTTTGGCCAGACTGAAAAAATGGCTCCCTACTGGTGCAGAACAGAAACCTCAGCAGTAATTCACATTTTTCCTCATGACTTAAAGGAAACGTTCCCCGTTCCCAGACTTCCAGGATGAAAAAGGAGCAGGCTCTCCTGGAGCTTCCCAGCTCTCCCCACACAGCTTGGCCAGGCCTCCTATGTTGTCTCTATCTTAAGGAGTGCTGGGCTTCCAAAATATGGCAAGGGCTTTTGCCTTACTAGCTATTAAAAAAAAAATTCACATTACATTCCTCCCTTATCTCCCTTGCACCTTACCAATGAAATGAGAGAACAGGTAAGAGCCTTTCAAGGAAGTGTTGGGTTTAACCATGACAACATCCATGTGTGTCTCATGGCTCTTACCGTCCCCAGTCCTCTTTCTCTCCTCCCACACATCTTGCTACTTCTCACCTGGGATGTGTCACTGCTCTTTACACCTTTTAGGCCAAGAACAAGAGTTTTTGCCTGTTCTCACAGCATTTTGATTATCTAAGCAGCTCAACAAGCAGTGGCAAAATAGTAATGGGTTTTCATGAGTTACTCCAAATGGATCATGACTTTGAATTAATGATTTGCAACAATCAAGTGCAAGATTTTGCTATGTCAGCTACTCAATTTGAACAGGAGCTGTTCCCAGCACGTGCTCACAGAAGTATCTCAAAAGCGAAATGCTTTAAGAAAACACTCCTTATACAAGCTGAGTAAACTGGACTCTGCAACATATGTATGGACTGAACAGAAAGCTAGCAGCATTTTCCAGCTCAAGCACTGTTGTCCCCAGCCCCAACACTTGCTTAACTTTAGAAAGACTTAAGGTATGCAGATGGAGTGACTAACGAAGGTCTTGACAGACCCTTCAGGAGAGAATGACTAAGTTGGGGTGCCAGGCCCTGCAGGAATAGAAAGGAGAAAGGGATCTTCCCGGCTCTCATCCCTCTGCGATGATCCTCAGTCCCCATCAATTAAAGCGACTGAGATAGATAATCTCTCCTCCAGTGCCAGGATCCCCAGGTGGGTGGGCCAGGGTAGTTGAGCCAGTCTTGTCAGAATAGTCTCAGTTAAAATCATGGACTCTCTTTAACTTAGTCAGGTTACATACTTCATGGCCTGTATGAGATCCTACCTGAAGAGGTAAGAAATATATCCCTTGCCCCATATGAGGTCATTACAGAAATCCCATGGGGTGTCTTCCATCCCCTGAAGCATGTGGGCCACTGTCAGAGAGAGGGTGCTGAGATCAGCCAGTGACTATTAGCATCTTTCTGGCCTGTCCGCTGAGCCCATTAGTATTATCTAAGAGTTGTCATTCAGCTAACACTATTGATTTTCAGTGGACAGTGAGTGCCTCTCATCTAACACCTTCTCAGTAGAAAGGGAGGCTTAGCCAGTGTCTCCCATCGTACACTGCAGTTAGGATTGCACTTGGGGACAGCCCACCCCATCAAAAACCACCCCAGACCACAGCTGCTCCTAACTGATCACAGGCTAACATGCCAAAATGCTCCCCCTGTCCCAGTGCCCAGCCAGCCCTCTCCTCTCCTCTCCTCTCCTCTCCTCCCCTCTCCACCAGCATGGCCAAGCAGATGCCGGCTGAGCGGGCAGAGGTTGGGCAATGCAGGATGGTCACACCCTCTGCTTTTCCTGGTTTAGCATGATGGTGTTATTTTCTGGAGCAGCAGGAAGGCCTGTGGAGCACCCATGGCTCCTGAGGGACGCAATCTCCAATTTTTTCTGTTGCTTTGGGTGCATGTCTGTGTGGTAATCTGCAGTGTGGGGATTACAGAGCTGACTCAGGCTGTGGGAAGCCTTGTTGTCTCATGACACTTAAAGATCCCCATTGAGTCTGTGCTAGACACGTCTAGGTTACAGGAGAACCTCTTTCTTTGTCATCCAGCAAACCGGTTTGCCTCCTAAGGACGGACTCTTCCCATTTATCCCAACCTTCAGCCCAGCGATGAATGGGCTCCTGCTTTCTTTGTCCTGCCAGACATCCCCTTTGTAGTATGCACTGGCTAACATCTCTGCAATTCTGGCACTCAGCAGTTTGTATGGTTGGAGATAACAGGGCCTAGCCATGATCTCCTGTGGTTGCAAACCTCCAGTCTCCTGGGTGTCCTCCCAGCACAGGGTCTTCCTGCCTTGCTGTGTAGAGCAAAGAAGTGAGGTGGCCCTTTGGGAACTACCTTCTGCTCTTCCTTCCCTCACCCTGTGCAGCAAAACTGTTTTCCTTCCACCACGTTCAGGATCTCCCATGGCTACAGGGGAGGAAAGATTTGCCCCTTAGCCATGAAACCAGATTTGCTTTGGTTGTAGATTTTTCTCCACCCAGTGAAAACAGAGCGAGGAAATTTGTTTTGTACTATTGAGTTCAGCTGCTCCATACAAGATTTTTGGCCACTCATCTCGGCCAGGACTGGAGAGGTGGGCAAGAGGGGAGACCATCAACTGAATGGGGCCACAGGAGCATCCCCAAAAATCCATATGAAAACCAAGTGAAAGGCAGACACAAAGACATGTTAGACTGTGCTCTGGTCATCTATACAGTCCTTTGTCAGGAGGAGAGAAAGACTAGAAAAAAGGGAAGGGCGGGTGTGAAATGGGATTGGCAACCATTGCCAGCTTAACCAAAATGGACACTTAATGTGTAGAAGTGACTCAGATTTTGATGCTGTCTTAATTTAGGATCGATGCGTGTGTAGATTACATGGCACATTTGCAGGAGGAGTGCTCATAGAATATAGATGTTATTAGAGCAGCATAATTATTCATATTTGGTGTCAAGCCAAAAGTCACATTACAGAAAGGTCTTAATTGCAAATTTAACAGAATACTTCAAATGCAGAAATGAGATTGATCAGTGTGTAAAGGTTGACTCACATCAAACTCGGTCTGCTTCATTTTTGTGTGAGTTGCCTTAAATTTAACAAAGCAAATCCCATAACAGTAGTTGTTTTCAACTAGAGCAGGTGAAGGCTTCAGCTCTTGAGAAACCAGCGGTCTGCTGCACAGAAAGAACATGTAAATAATCCCCACCAGGAATTTTGGAGTCCACTCTTACCCTCCTCCCTGTTCTGGTGTGTCCTCAGTCTTCCTGTAGAAGATGGAGCTGCAGAAAGCAAGCTCTTTGATGGTCTGTTTCCCTGTGCCACAGGGCTAATGGCCCAAGGTGCTCAGGATATGAAAGGGAAGCCAGGGTGCCTAGGAAGCCTTTTAACTCTTCACAACTATAAACATTTCTGTTTAACTTCTAGAATCCCCCTTCCCTCAGGGGAAACTGCTGCTTATTTTTCTTTTACCACTGGATGTGAGTGCAGGCCTGTTATTACTGGCACTCCCTTCCCACAGATGCATTTTTCTTGGTTCAAGAGACTCTAGTAAATTCTGAATTTTTAAAAGGGAAACCTGAGACTTTTTCGTTAAAGCCTGCTGTATTTTATGTGAGCAGAGGACTTTTCTCTTCCAGTACGTTTTCCATCTCCAGGGCCTTGAGCATCAGGGACTCCTTCTCTCCCTGGTATTTCATATACAACTCTGCCCTTTCTGCACCGATGAGAAAATAAAAGTCACTGCCTACCTGTAAAACAAAATTATATAGTAAATTAACAAAAGCAGAGAACAAGGCAGAAGTAAATAACTGCTCTTTCCCTGCCTTTATGAGAGTTGAGTCCTGAAGGAGAGCTGTGAGGCACAGATGCCCAGAGGGTTTAGGTTTGTCCAGGTGCTTCTGTGATGTTTCCCAGCATGGCCCATATTCTCCCAGGACCAGCCTTATCCATCTGCCCAAGACCTGGGCTGCTGCGACCGCCTGAGTGTCTCTCCTGGAGGTGAGACCCTGCCTTCTCCTGGGATGCAGAGCCACAGCTTACACAGGCAATTGCTGGGTTAGTGACAGGACTGAAATTGGTGTCTCCAAAGCCTGTGCGACCTCTGGACCATGCCACAAGCTGAGCAGGGGTAGAAAGTATTTTTTCATCTTGCTGGTTTGCTACCTGGAGTCTTGCTCTGTCAAACTGGGTCCAAGACCTACCCTTCCACTTCTGCTGTTCCCTCAAGGAGCCTATTCTGTTTTCCTTTTCTCCTAATTTTTATAAATATTTGTCCTGAAAACAGCCTTTCTGAAGTGGTTACTATCCAAATAAAGCCCAAAACTGTCAGAATTTCCCCCATCTCTGAGGGCTCTCAGGCCCTCTCTGTGCTAAGCACTGTGCCTCCGAGTCCATCTCATCAGCATATAGTAAAGCTCATGGAGGAGAGGGAATCAGACCAGCTTGCATTTTGCATGCCTCTGTGGCTTTGTCGTGACACATACCGCCTCCCACCTGTCGACACCATTGTGAATGTGAAGAAGGTCTTCCAAACCCTTTTGGGAAACAACACATCCACTTGGCTTCCCCGCTTAGTTTCCTAGCCTAACCCTAGAGAACAAGTGTTCCCCAGGGCTTTTCCTTGGGGGACCCACTGGCATGAGGCAGGAGTCTTAAGAAGGAAAACTTTACATGAGCTACTTAAGTCTCATCTTGATTCAACCTCTTCCCCCTTTGCAAAATCAGGGCAATGCTTTCACTTTGGCATTGGCTGGCTGGGGGCTGGTGGCGCAGCTGAGCATGTACCTACATGCTTTCAGTCTGCTCTGGAGCACTCACAGGTCTCTTCAACAGCTCTTGTCCTGCAGATTGCAATCTCCCAGGGTAAAAAAACCTAGTACAGAGGACCCTGATCACTGTGGGCCTGATAGAAAGTGTGCAGTAATTGAAAGAATAATAGTACATGTCAGATGTACATAGGCTGAGGAGGTAGCAAAGGAACTTAATGAAAAAACAAATCCTAACAAGCATGGGATACTAATTTTAAGAAGTAATTCACATATTACTTATTGCTTAAGGGCAAAATTCATGCTGCCTAACATACTTTCCCAAGCTCGCAATGCAAGCTCGCCTTTGCAACACAATAAGTAGGTACTTTTTAACACTTTCCGTGTCCACAAAGATGTCTCTATAACCCATGCCACATCAGATATTCACAAGGCAACAGCATAATTTCAGGAATGTGTTTTAGTGTTGTAAAGGAGATCCCTGATGAGATCCATTCATGCTCTCCCTCCCTGAAGGGTCCAGGCTGCCATTACCACTGCACTGAGCAGGGAGGAGGAGATGTCCATTAACCCCCTCATTAAGTGGTGAGATGGCAGTCACAAGTCAGGGTGCGTCTGGAAGAGCCAGAGGAGTAACTTTTGCAGAGAGCAGAAATCCCATTTGAATCCCACAGGGCTGTGGACAGTACCAGCAGCAACAACACTGAGTTTTGGTACAACTTTCCATTCCCAGAGCTTGGAGAAGCCCACAGTGATTAACCAGATGAATCTGCCACCAGGGAAGCAGAAATTTCCATTTTAGAGGTGAGGAATGCCAGAGCATGGAGAAGGCAGCCTGAGTGCCCTAACGTCAAACAGCTGTCAGCACAGGACCAGGAGACAGGCCTGTGACCCGCAAACCTGTGTGCTAAGGTCATCTTCTCCACAAGACCATTCAGGCTTTGTCACTCTTTCTTTTTCTTTGTTCCCTAGCTACAAGAAAAATGCGATTATGAATTCTGTCACTGTCTGTCCTACTCAGAGCTGTGCGGTTGCAGGAGACTGCAGCGGGGTTTATCCCACCTGACTGCCAGGTACAACACTCCTGAAAACCAGGCACGGAGAAGTGATGTAGCAGGGTGCGGAGGGGACCAGCCAGGGGGAGAGGCAAGCACAAAGCATCTGCCAGCCCCCAGGAGCAGCTTTCCTCACGGCAGCATGCTCACACACAGATATGGCAATAGATGGTGATGCTGTACTAAGCTGTTGTTTATAGCAGCTTCTCCTTTGCCTCCCCTAGCTCCCACCAGGACACCAGGTGGATAGATGATGTCACCAGCCATCCGCAGAGAGTTTGGTAGAAGAACACAAGGTCACTGAGCTGCTCTACCCAAAGTCATGGCTGCGGGAGTAGCCAAGGTCTTGTTTTCTCATACAAGGACCAAAGGGTCCTGACTAAAGGGTCCTGAGGAAGGGGTGTTCCTTGGCCTAACAGGCTGCTTCTGCAGGTGAGTGGTATTTGGGGTTGGTCACCTGCACACAGGGGTATCTCCCAGTGTGTGGTAACACCTGCGCTCAGCAATCTGTACCCAGATCTCAGCCATCCCCTGTGGATCACAACCAAGACAGCATCCCATAAGAGGAAACTCTGGGAAAAAAATAGTGGATGTTTACTGAAGAACAGTAAAAATGTAGAAATGTTATCCAGAACTGGGCTTCCAACATCCCTGGCTCGTCACAATCCAAGTTCTCTTGAAGTCCTTACCAGCAACCTCCCTCAGCATTAGCAGGAGCTAAACATGTGGGAGAGGAAAGAAACAAATATCTTACAAATCAAATTACCGTGCAAACCAGAAGGCAAAGAATATATTGCGTGAGATAAATCTTCATGTATAGAACTGCCGATGTGCGATTAATTTTCTAACAAACATCAGTGCATATTTCAAATAATGTTGAGTTTCCCTCCATTTTCAGTTTTTTTCTCCTCCCTTCTTTCTTTCTTTCCCATTTTCCCCTCTAGATTTAATTTTGGTAAATATTTCTCCCTGTTGCTCAGATAACCGTATCTGATTGCAGAGGCTTGAAGCATAACCGATGATGAAAGACTACCTGAGGGATACTGGAGCGTGTATGCCGCAGGGGTGTGGACATAAACTCCTGAAATATGCTGCAGTATGATCAGAGTTGTTCTACCTGTAAGTTAAGTCAAGATAAGAACTTGCTTGCTGGCTGCACAGGGGATTAGACCAAACCGAATCCCTCATGGTTGTTAAAAAACCACCAGGACTGTTGGCTTGAGATGGGGCAGAGCCTGTGGGTTGGGGGCCAGGAGGGCGCTGAGCCCCCCATCACCTCCTCTGACACAAAAATTGATGGCGACCCTCTATCCCAACGGTGCAGCTCCAGCCGGGAGGGTGAGGAGAGGGCCAGCCCTACCAGCCAGGACCAGGGCTTTTGTTCCAGGTGGGCTTTTTGGCTCAGGGCACGTCCTCTCAAGGGCACCTCTGCCTTTTCTTGGCAGGCTTCATAGTCACTCCAAGGACATAGTCCCCGGTGGGTGCTGGGGTGGCGTGCGGTGGCAGGCAGTGAGGGTGCTGGCCGCCCCCCGGCACCAGCCAGCCCTTCGGGGGGTTTTACATAAAGGCAGTCGAACACATCTGTTCAGGGCGCAGGCAGTGAGGCGCGGGAAGAGCAGATGACTAATGGCCCCAGACTGGCCTAGTGAGCGCCAGGGCGGCTTCACTTACGTGCCGCCCCAGTGGGTCCCTGCAGCGCTGGTGAACAGGAGGGAAGGACCACTTCTTGCTGGAGCAGAGGGCAGGGTGAGAAATGCTTCTCCTCCCTCAGAGATGCTGAGCAGGAGTCTCCCCTCCCCTTCACAGGTGGGGAGGGGTAGGTTTTGCACAGGAAAGAAGTAACCAGAAAACACTGCTGCAGTATGAGAACTGGCACATTTTCTTGCACAGCGCCTTCATACAGAACCATCTCAAAATTACTTACAAATGCCAAGCAAAGCCCAAGACATGGCCATGCAATGTTGTTCATGGGTTTGCAGGATTTTACGAGTGTTGGCTGATGATAGATGCCCTCTTTGAAAAGCCAGGGCTGCTTGGGTCACCTGAAGTAGGTGAAAATCTCTGCAAACAACACGAGCAATCAGAAGATGTCAAATCAAAACCAGCTCCCACAGTACATTTATAATCCCATGGGTTGTAGATAGAAGAAACAAAATGTCATCTTAAAGTAGCCAAGTGCTCTAATAAAAAGAACTAATTAAAAAAACCCTAATAGCAACTAATAAAAAGTGTTCTTGACAATAAAAACTCGCATGATTTCTATGCCAGGCTCCTGATTGTTTGATGCCCCTGAGCTGGCAGTACCGGAGCGGTGCCAGGGTGTGTGCACCCACTTTCTGATCGCACAGCTCCTCCAGCACAACCTGGGCAGGGTCTGTCCTGCCCCATGCACAGCTGGAGCATGGACACGCACTGGTGGAGAGCATCCTTCAGTGGATTGCTTGCAGGTTTGAGAGGCTCAGGCGTTAAAGGGAACTCCCAGTGGAATGCTATGGCCATAGACATACTGGTTTTAATCTAATGCTTAATTCCACTGTTCACCTCTGTCTTTGGCTCTGTACATCTGGCATTAACTGCCAGTAAAATGATATAGCATGTTTAAGCTTTCCTTGCTATTAATCAGGACAGGAACGGTAGCTTTCTCCAGATTTGTAAGTGCCCACACCGCAGACCTGTACTATCTCAGCTCTCCATCAGGTATTACAATGTCATGAGACAGCTGCTGGTTTTCTTCAGACTTTTTGACCCATTTTTAATGCCGAAATTCTTCACGGTGAGGCCGTTGCTTGGGCCGTGCAGCAGGGTTGCAGCAGGCGTCCGCTGACAGCGGTGACATGGAGGAGTGCGGGGCTCATCCGCCAGAAAAATGGGAAGAGACCGTTGCTCCAAATGGGGCCATGTTTCTGCAATGGCGGTGGATATGTGTAGGGAGGGAAGACTTTTTTGCCACAAAGTGTGGGGCTGAGGCCTTGGCCGTAGCTTGCAGCCGGCAGGGAACGTGCAGCTCCCGGCTCGGGGAGGGAGCAGGAGCGGAGGGTGACTCAAGCCCAGCCCGGGCTTCCCTCCGTGCCGGCCACAAGTGCCAGGCAGTAGATTTCAGGGAGGAGAAGGAGGACAAAGCCACTTATCATCCATTCCCTGCCCTCCACCCATTCGATCTCTGCTCATCTAGACAGGGCTTAAAATAACAGCATGCAAGAGCAAGGGCAATAGGTGCAGGCAGCCCGGGCAGGAGGTCCACATACGGTGGAGTTCAGCTGGGATCGCCACCAAGCCTGGTGTGGGTTGCCCTGGCATGGCAGCAAATCGGTCTGAGAAGGACTGGGAGTAGACAAGTGTTGTCTTCATTCCTCTAACACAGAAGTGAGCATCAATTTGGTGTGATTTAATATACGCTAAGGTCTTTGAATTAATTAACTGGAGTGCTGGGTCCTGGTCTGGACATGGTGCTTGCTGATGTGGACAAAGTGAGGAGCATTCAAGAAGCACAAAAGTCAGGAGAAATATAGACCAAGGGATTCAAAAGGAAAAACTGGGGAACTTGGCTCATTTAGTCCAAGAAAAGAATATTAGGAACAAAGATGGAAACAATCCTCCAACACATAAAACCTTCTTAAGGAGGTGATAGTTTTATATTATCTGTGGAGGCAAAGACATGAAGAAATCAGTTTTCCTTCTGCAACAAAGAGTGTTTTGACTGGCTACTAGGGAACATTTCCAAGATGTACAAGGCGTGGAGCATGGGGAGAGGCTGGAGAATCCCTGTCCAGAGAGATTTTTTAGGAGTCCTTAGACAAACCTCCCCGTGATGTTTCCCTGCAGCGAGGGTGCCTGCAGGTGGGGGTCCGGCAGGGCTCCCTGGCAGGTGGGGGGTGCCTCAGTGCAGAGGGGGATCGCTGGGTCCCTTCCTGGTTTACACTTCATGGCATGAAACATGGCATTAATTATTCTTGACAAGAGTCATAGCTTGGCTTGAACGAGCATTTGATAAGATCCATAAAGTTAAACAAGGATTACTGCTCTATAAGAAACTGTTGAACACCAAGTATGCCCCACTTTCTATGATCTAAATCATGTTAATTCTCTAAGCGCGATTCATAACACATCTGGAGCCAACTATTTCCATCTACTTATAGACAATGTTAAATGAGACCCTGTTTTAATTTTGCTGAGCCAGACAGAGATAATACCCCCAGGAAACAGTTTAAGTTTGTAAAAAATAAAAAGGACAGTGTAGGTTGCTAGGTGATAATGATTCACAAAACATAAATACTTACACAAAGAAAGTGATTAATTCAGGACATTCTTTATGTATCATCTCTATAATCTTTTCAGCTGTAGCCCATTACGTACCTTTAACTTACCGCATACTTTGTTTGTCTTACAACCAATTCTTTTAATCTGCGGGGCTTTTTCAAACTTACACCTCTAATTTACCCAGTCTTCTGCCTGCTGCAGCCATCCTCACTCTGTGGAATAACACCCACATCCGTCGCACACAGGATTGGACACGTTTGACACCAAAGAGAGGTTTCAAAGAATGGTTCCATGTACCACTGTCTGTTCAACATGGGTGGCTGAGCCACGTCTCCATTTGCCATCATCCATTGCGGAATGAGTGGTGCAGAGTGCAGCTCCTGCAAACGTGGCATCTACCTGTTCTTTATTAACTCCTGCTGCAGCATGGCAACATTTTACCCTTTGTTTTAGATGAAGACCTTGGACATGAGAGGCTGTAAATCCAAGCTGGCAAAAATGATGTTTGCAGGGTGATGGAGAGTGTTGTCACTAATTTAAATATGACTGCTATTTATTCTGTGTTGCCTGCAGTGACCAAGGAACAGCATTCAGATCTTCCATGGCAATACCTCTCCCAGCCACAAAATGCCAAATCTTTGCTCACAAAAATGACAAGCACAGGAGCTCCAGAACTCCTTGTCTGCCATTAGCACTTGACCTCAAACAGTGGCCTAAAGGTTTGCCAATTCTTGGAAAACTGCAATCACGTAATTTTTTTTTTTTATGACAATGTTGGCATTTGAATGTCTGCACGATTTATTGCTTTCCCTGTGAGGTGCTGCATCCTGAAGCAGATGCCTCCTGCAAGGGAAGAGCGCAACTGGCCCATGGTATCCCCCAGCTCCCTCCCTGGCTCTTGGGGTTGACTGGCTCTTCCTTGCTCACTGCTGCCTTTAAACTGATGTGAATCCATTACTTTCACCAAGGCTTCTTTCAATACTGACTCCCATCCCCAAGGAAGCATTGAGGTGACCTTCCACAAAATCAGGAAAGTGCAGTAAAACCTGCCAGTCGGCACCTCTTTGCACTCTGCCTGTTTTTGGAGATCTTTTCTGATGTTTCAGTGGCCTTTTCCCACTAGTTGTACTACATGTCCTGCTCGGGAGCTGTTTCCGTTTTCTGTTCCCTCATCTGTCACAGCCTCAGTGTCAACACCGCTCCCTCCCAACAGGCTCCCTGGTTAATTCAACACACCAGTGCTTATGCTGGGATGGACTGTATGGCTCAGTCCTTCATCCAAGTGCTCCTTCCATGCTTCACAGCGTTTGTTCCTGTATGACTAGTGTTATTGGCCTACATTCTTGTATCTTGACTTTATTTCCCATTTCCTTCATGACTTCCCCTTTCTAAAAGGTATGAGTATCCACTCTTGGTGATTTCTTCATTACTTTGTGCAATGGTGATGTCTCAGCAGCCCTGGCTTATTCATACCTTTCCGGGAATGATTTTATTGTATTGCTTGCATAGCTTTACCATGTTTACTTACACCTTTCTGCGATGCCCACCACCACGCTATCTTGGATTGCTTCCTTGAATATTTATGCTGTGGTTTACAGTGAGCTTTTTTTTCCTTCTTATAATCACCTGAAATGCTCCCAAAATATCTCTTTGGAAACCACCTTCTCAGAGCTAGCTTTTACTTATTATGATCAAGTGTCATCCCACCTTTTTCTTGGTCTTCCTCTTGGTCTCTTTGTTAGATAAACTAATTATCAGCTGCATGATCATTGGGTGTTTGCTTATATTAAGCATTAGGCAATGTTGTGTATTTTAATTGTTTTTAATTTGCATGTTTATAAGGATGAAGGATTTCTGATTTGTACTGACCATATCTGCATCATTTCCAAGAGATGTGTATCTAAACTTCCCTAAAAGAACTGAAAGACCTTTGCGACTGCTCTAAATAGCTTGCTGAGTTGCTTAACTTACACTTAGGCAGGCTTTTTTAAAAAAATCTAAGCTGTGGATCAAACTCTCTTGATGCTTGTATTTTCACCTAGGATGAACTTCGTACAATCTTGTAAAAGCTTGAAAAATATTTTTTAATCTATTTCATGAGCAGTGAGCCCAAGAGTGTAGATAAGTATGTGAGGATGGTCTCTATGCCCCTAAGAAGGAACAAAGCTCATGACCAAGTGGACAGTTAAAATAACTGTCAGCCAAAATCATGGGCTTTAGAAGGAGGAGATGTGGAAATATGAGCAGCGGGTGATAAATCTGCTTGGCTTATCGCTGTCTTAGGGTGACAGGGGTTCGGTCCCCAGTCAGGCTTTTCTACCTTGCCACACTCAGGGCTGAGACTGTGGCTTGAGTAAGCAACCTCTGCCGAGGTGTCACCCTCAGATCAGGCCCAAGTGCAGCCCTCGCAGCAGTTCCCTCTGCCGTCTCCAACCCACCTCCCCTGGGAGGGCGGATGACCCAGACAGCCGCCTGCCTCTGCCAAGAGCTGCTGCATCAGGGGAGAAACAGCAATGCAAATATGCCATTGAGCAGGGAGTAGGCAGCTGAAAGGAAGAGGAACTGTAAGGATCCCCAAACAGGCATGGATTTAAAAAAAAAAAAAAAAAAAGATGAGGTATTAGGGCAGGAACTAGGTGAGGCGACAAATAAAAAAAAAAGGGCTGCTAGGAGAAAGCACACTGTGTATGAATAAATGGCAGAGAGAAACAATGAGAGTGGCCCAGGACCATTGCCCATCTTCCTGGGCAGTAAAGGGAGATGCTGGCACAGACCTGAGGGTGACCAAGTGCAGCCTGCCTCCATCCCAGGCTGCGCTCAGGGTGTTATTGAGCCCTGCGCTGTCTGTTCTGCTGCCTACTAGATTATTGTCAAAGGTGAAAACATACTGTCATAAAATCTCCCTAATAAATCTGCCTTAATTAAGTCAGCTTGCAGTTAAGTTGTGGAGACTATAATGTCTCCACCCAACTATTGTGGTTTTCCCAGGTGTGCGAGCTGGGGATTTTGACCAAGGATGGAGCTGGAGGATACTAACGAGTTTGTGCGACTGTAGCTGGTCCCATATCCAGACCAAGAAAAAGACTCACAAAAGTCAAGCATGTATTAAGCATTTAATAATTTCCCCACAAAAGGAATAAAAAAGAGGAACAGGTGTCACAGAGTTGCTAAAAATAGTTTTCTCCAGGGGAAACTGTAGGATATACCACAAAAAATGTGTGAAAATAATAGTTCAAGTAACAAAGAGTAAGGATGCCCTGAGAAAACCATGTTTGGAAGGACAGTATTTGCTGAACAGGCCTGGAAACCAGCAAAAATATATCTCACAGCTGGAGAATATAAAGAAAGACTATGAAGTGAGAGCTGGAGGGAACAGGGGCTCAGAGAAGCTGCACTAGTAAGAGTGGTAGAAGTGAGGGCAGCGCACAGCAGCCTGGTATGTCCGCCACACGTGCCGCCTGTGGTGGGGTCTCTGGTGCTCAGGGAGGAGGTAAGGAGTTGAAAAGGCAACTAACAGGAGCTGGGGGGTGGAAGAGCTTCCCTGGGAGCCTAAAAAGGGGACATGATGTCCCCCATTACAGGGACCATGCTCACCACCAGGGTCCTGCTTCTACCACCTTGTGCCTTCTAATAAAAACCCTGTGGTATAAAAAGGCCTTCTGCCAATAACTTTGTTTTAAGGCTCACAGAGCAGTTGGTCACCACTGATATCAGCAGGCACCGAGTCGACAAACACAGAGTCTGCCATAAAACAGGGAGCAGCTTCATCTCAGAACATATCATAAGATTAAATCGGAGAAACCAAACATCACTGTCAACAGAGAGGATTAGGAAAAGGCTGCATTTGGCTCTCCACCGCTAGCAGTGCACACCGCTCTCCCAGGAGGAACGTGAGTCAGAGGAGTTGCTGCCAAGGGGCAGTTGGGCTGTGCCTGGGGAACTGCAGTGTGCTGCTGGGGAGTGACCAAAACAGGCCCTCAAGATGTCAACCATGATCAAGCAGGGTCCAGATGGCCAGAGGTTGGTGTTTGGATCCCATCTATTGAGTGAAAAAAGATCAGTAGTTGCCACAAACTCAGTTTGGCTGTAGAGGCTGAAGTGGGAGGTTGGTGCAACATCTGGGTAGCAATTAATCCACATGTGTAGCTTTGAAATTAAAGATGATCCTCTGAGCAGCATCAATAATAAAGAAAAGGGTCATCAGAAGAGACTAACGTGGAAACAGAGGTGGATGGTAAATGATGAATGGACAATTCAAAGGAAGGTTTAAAAAAAAGGGAAAAAGAAGAAATATAACAAAGTGTAATGTACAACCATATGACTACCTGAGCTTGGAAATCATGCAGAGGATCACGTATTAAAAAAGGGCTGGAAAATACAAGGTCTTGCTTCCCTCAGAGAAACTTCTTGAGGAAATGCACCCAAGAAGGAGGAGTTATGAGAAGCAACCAGAGTAACGCAGTTCCAGTGCCACCATTGAAAATAAGCTTACTGAATTACCAAAAGTAAGAGACAGCTATGGACTTAATGCTAAACAAAACAGTCTTCCCATGGTAGCTGAGCTTTATTCAGTTCTGGTCTTTGTGCTTCCCTACTACAAACAAGGTGATGATGTATTGTTCTAGAAGTCTCTCAACACTGCCTTAATTAGGCAGCTTCCAAATTATCTCTGTTGTTTATGCCATATTACTCATAAATCATGACCATGGTCATATTCAAGCCCTTCTTGTAGGCTCTAACATCCAGTGGTGATCACCTCTGCCTTTTAATTATGGTAATATAGGTTTCTGAGCCTTTGATATGACCACCTGAAGAAGGTCCTGCAACTACACACGTCTTGGCAGAAGAGAGACATGCTGCTGATGAGATGAATATTTGTCTCATGGCAAGTTCTCAAGCTTTCCTCACACTGAAGTAATGCCATCAGATGGGTGGCAGCTGGTGCTAACCTGCGTTAGGGAAAATCCGAAAAGCTGCATCAGGGATCATGGAACAGAGAGCCTGGACCAGCACTGTGCTAGGGCAGAGGAACCTCACTTAGCTTTTGCAGGTAAATTATCTCGGAAGGAAAAAATTGATTTTACAGGTGAACAGTCCAAGCTTGTTAGCCGGGAAGAGAGGTGAATGAGGAGGAGCTATTAACATCCCTTTCTAGCTATGCAACAGGCTGTGCCTGGGCTTCCTGTGAGCTGGACTGGGCAGGCTGGCCTAGTTAAACATTACAACCAAAACTCCTTTGCTACAGAAAACAGGGCAGCAAGCCAGGCAGGATGCCGACACAGACCCATCGGGCCTAAGAAACGGAGCAAAACCCAGGACACCCACATTGCCTATTTACTGACCTGCCCCAGCATGGCTGGGGAGCTGGGCATCGGAGGAAGGTCCATTGGAGAAACATATCCGCAGGTTACAGGAGAGGTGGCAGCTGGAAATTACACTTTCTTTTGCTCTGCATACACACGTGGACAGAATTGCTAACAGGGTGGACGTGGCAATAATTACCCGAGGATACAGTCAGTGACCACTGTCCGGACAGCTGTCACAGCAAGCTTTATGGCAGTAAGTGTGATGAGTTGGAAGGGCAGCACTCTCCCCAGGTGGCACTCTAGAGAGGAGTCTGGACTGTAATTTTTATAAGAAGAGACTTGAAAACAAAAGCTATATGCAGACACAGTAAGCTCTGTTCATACAGTGTGCCGGGGCAATACTAACAGACACGTACCTCACTTTTACTGATGATTAAATAAGATCGCATTAATCCCTATTGAATGGTTTTCCTTATAATAAACTACTCGGATACTAAAATCAGATTAAAACATAAGCTCAGGTTATTAGTTAATGAAATGTTTTTATTTGTAGTAATATAAATAATACCTGCATCTTGTTAGAAAATTTGTATTTTATATTTGTCTTTGCTCTCATATCCTTATTTTTAATAGCTTTTGTTTTGTAAATGACAGGCTATAGAAGATGATGTTGTCTCTTTCAGCAATTGAAGCTATATTCAGCCTTTAAAAATCGATCAGACTTCTGTAAATCACCCTTTACTATGCACTGATACAGATTTTGATAGGGGGGAGATGATGTTTGTCATTAATTTTTTTTCCTAAAAAAGGAAAAACCAAAAGCAAATGCAAGAAACGTTTCTGGTGTACAGAATTACACAATGCGAATTCATGCTACTCCATGAACTTCTGTATGATACAGATCGGGCACAGGCTCTGCCCATTCGGTTAAATTGCCTGGTTATGCAATTCCCTATTTCCACTACCCCGTATGTTTGAAATGGCACAATTACATCTTTCCATTACTGCATGGGTTTGAAATGACACTGCTGAGTAATATCAGAAAATCTGGTTTTGTGGTCATAAGGTGCTCTGGAACGTGGAAAGCCCCGCACTTCTCGGTCTGCCACCTTTGTATTATAGCGGTAATTCCAATAATTTGTTTTTAACTGCACAGAAATATTTTCTGTATTACTACTAAGAACCCAGTAGACAGATTGCACCCCATTAAGTTTTTAAGTAGAGCTTAAAGAGAGAATACAAGCTCCATAGCAACACAGCTGGGCGTAAAGCTGACTGGTAATCTTGCTATACAAGTCCTGCCGCTGCTGCATGCAGGAGCAATGCACACGTTAAGAACTCATCTGTGCTACGTGGAAATTGCCAAGCTTTTCAATGAGGCAGAGGCTGTAGTGAAGCACAAGGCAATGGTAAATCATTTCCACTGGTAATGCTAGTTTTAATTCATGTATAAACAATTACTCTGCAAGACAAGGAAAAAGAAAAACATCCCAAAAATGATTTATCTTTCAGAAGAACCAGTTGCATCAAAGCAGTTCCCAAGAACTCCTGGCTAAATGACAACCTCATTTATTCAGTAACATCAGAGTGACAGTATCAGAGTGACAGCAAGAGTTTTTCAGCCTCATCACTTGCTCCCTGGGCTGCAAAAAAATGCCTCTATTGTATTGCTTAGGTGTATTATCTCTCTAAAGCAGACCAAGAACAAGCAACTGTGGCTTCATATGGAAAGTATGTACTGTTACAATATTGGAAAAATTAGTGCAAGACCTGATGTTAAAGATTAAACACATCATGAATGCAAAGGAAGGTTTTCACAATGTTTTAAATTACAGATGCTTTTTAGTGTTGTCTGTTGGAAAACATCTCCTTTTGTTTTGCTGACACAGAGGTGTTGGACCCTTATGGAGGCCCTGGGTGGTACATTAATACTGTAACAGTAATCATCTAGGCTTAAGCTAAACAGAACAAACATCCAATGTGGGCCAAGTTTACGGCTCTATTTTATAGAATCTTTTAAAAAAACCAGTAAGTTCAACTTCTGCACAAAGCTTTCCTATATTCACATGCAAGTACAGGCTCTTGTCCTTTCCATGTTAAGATTACATTTTACTTATAGAAAAAGGAAAACAAGTTTCTGAATGATTCTGCATCTTCTACATCTCTGCTTCTTTTGAATACAGGTCTGAAATCCAAGTAGCTGGAAGAAGTCTACCAAGCCACACATTAAAATCTCCATTTCACACTGGGGTTCAGGAAGAAATCTCACACACGCTAAGTGCCATTTTATTCCAAGCGTCCCTTCATTTCAGCATTTGGTGAAGGGCATCCTCGCTGAAGGAACAAAAAACACCAGGCAGAGAAGGGAAAATGCTGAGGGATGTGCAACCTGAGTCCTGATTTTCAACTTTTCATGGCATCATTCCCAATGGAGCATTTCTTTGAATATATGTTAAGAAAATGAGTTGTACCGTTTTTCAGCAAACTAGAAAACAAAGCGGTTTGATGTATTTCAAAAGCCCACTGTATTTTGTGGAAACAGTGCCCTTACCAACAGCTCTCCTTGAAATTTGCTCTGCTCCCATAGGAGTGGTGCGGGCTTTTCCTCACAGCCAGGACCAATTTTTGATGATCTGTATACAAAAAACTGCCAGTCCAGCTCCATTTGTTCCTGGCTTCACTTGCAGCTGGCTTGCAGTCGGAGCCAGCTGAAACCATCCTCAGAGTGTTTCACAACGTATCAGGATGTGCAAACTGGAGCTTCAAAGCAAGTTCTGCGGGTCAAACATTCAAAGTTGCCCTGTTTTGCCTCAAAGAAGCTCCAAGTTAGGGCCCTCTAGCATCTTTTTTCCCCTAATTCTTATGAAACTATTGATATGTCAGCATTTACTACTTCAATTGAATTGCTAGTTTCTTTTCTGACCTCCCATTTATAAAAGAAGCAAGAGGTCTGTGTAGTCATGGCTCTGCGCCTTACGGCATCACACGCAGCAGTGGAGGATGTGGGTACTGACTCTTCCCAATGGACAGCTTTGTACAGACATCACGGTGAGGAATCAAGCTTTGCTACTAGTCTGCTCCCAACATGTGCTGTAAGTAATATGTAAAACTTTATTAAGCTATGCAGCTAAATCTTGCCATTTGAATATTGCTCTTGCATGATTAAGTGCACACATTTAAATGAATACACCAGATTTAAGCTCCTCCCTCTCTGCTATTCCTTGTTATAAAAATCAGTACTCACGTATGAATAGTAGCTTGTATTTGATGGTCAAGCAACTCTTCCAAATTAAACTTGTACAATAACAGGAAAAAATCAGAGGGGAGAAGAAAGTACTACCTGAAAAATGAACTATAAGAAATACCAGTCAATGGGTAACTCTCTCTAAGTGGCATGCTCTCAAGCTGCACCTCTACTTAACTCAGAATAACACGCTGAAGGGAGGAATTCCTTTCTCTTTTTGAAATCACAGAAAAGAACGGAAATAAAACCTTGGCCGTTGGCTTGACACAAAGACTTACCAAATCAAATGTGTTTTTCCCTGGGGTCAGTTTTTGTCTTTCCACTCACTCTGACTGATTTGCAATAGCATGCACACATGCGTGCACACACACATGGAAAATGGAAGGCGCAGGGCGAGCAGAGGGCTACCCTGCCAGCACAACTGGAGCTCGGGGGAATGGGAGCAGATCAGCGGGCAGCTAGAGCAAGCGTATTCATTTACACTTGTTTACTCTAACTAGATCCAAATTAATTTGTGAAACATTCCCTTTGGGCCTGGTAGGCTTTTGAAAGCAAAAGAGTATTTGTTTTTCCTACTGATGCTTACACTAATTGCTAGGCTCACATCTGCCGGGCTCCTCTTCTCATGGAGGGCTGCTGTCCTCTGTACCTCCATCTCTGCAAGGGTACCACAGTCACATGTTCTCAAAGACCTTTTTGTAACTCCATGCTATGCCAGTGCAATCCTGTCATGTAACCACACAGGCACTGGCAGTGTATCTCATCTTTCTTTTGAAAAACTGAGTCTGACAATGACATAATTTTGTCTCAAAATGATTTTTCCTGTTTTTATAACAAGCACCACAAGCACTAGCCTGCTTCCCTAATGAAGCACAGTTGATTTTTGCCTAAAAGATGGTATAGATAGGATAACGCAATTTCTTAATACCATTCCAATTAGATAATATGGCAACCAGATAATACTCACATTTTAACTTTCAAACTATTATCATGACTCAACAGAAGAATAGCTACAGAATAGGGAAAGTAAATTCACATGGCTGCTTTGCAAGCTGCAAACGACTTCCATTACACTCAGAGATTTAGGAAACAGAGATACTGGATTTCCCTCAGTGAATCAGGTGAGTATTTCCCTGCACCTCCCCCTTCTTCCTTATCTTACACGATAGGTGGTTTGACTTCCAGTAGCATTAAATCAAAGGCTTTGGTATGAACACATCGGACTCTGCTTCCCATAAGCAGCAGTAACTAATAGTGAAGTACACATAAGGAAAACAATAAGTATCAAATTGGTAAAACAGAGAAAAACACAGTGCAACAAAGACAGGGATTTAGAAAATTCTATAGGTGTAACTTGATTAAAATTAATACAGGATTTTAAAATTCTTCCAAAATATCTCATAGTTTACCATCAAATAGTTGCTTGAACATTCAAGCAACTATTGCTTCTTCTGCTGACAATCAAACAAAATAAATATTTGACCATACCTCTGGTAGTTCTGCAATTTTGTGGGACTGCTGGTGTTAATTCCAAAAGAGTCCTCATAAAATACCAGGTGCAATCTATCACAAGAAGTCTATTGCACTTGAGGGAAAAAAGTAATGGGATAAAACGAGTAAGACAAATATGAAGAAAATAATTAAACCGATTAATTCAACAGAATTGGGATTTGTATCTTACAAGCAGTTCAGCTCTGACAAGTTGCTCCCCAGAAGGGATTCTTCACTGTCCAATTAGCAAACCTATTAGCAGTTCCATTATCAGCTAAATACCCTGGAAGAAGTTGGTGAGGGACTATTATGAGAAGCTGAGAACCAAGAGGGAGAAGTAAAGGAAAAAAGTGAAAAGGGAGAGAGAGAGAGGGGAACCCTCCCCTCCAGGCAAACCCTGCTCCTGCCAGCAGCCCCGCACAGTGGAGTTGCTGGACAAGGTGAATATTGCATTTATCCATCACCAGGAGGGGTGGCCCCTGGGGACCAACAACATGGGATTTTTGGTGGCTCAGACTTTTCTGTAAGGAATTCTTTATATGTGAAAAGTTGTGACAATTTAATGATATTATGTTAATCTGCCCAGGAAAATGCATGGAAAAACCTGAATGCAGATTTATTTACATCCATTCACACCATCCTAAATTTCATTTATGATTTAGGTTAAAAAGTCCTCTCAACATATGTGACGATTTGAACTCATCTATATACATTCTTTGGAGTTAATTGACTTAAGCCAGAGCAACATTTCTGATACAAAATAGGCCAAAATCAAATAAAACTTGGAATCATGCTAATGCAGGCCTGGAGGGAGCACAGGAGGTCTCTGGTGCAACCTCCTGCTCACAGGAGGTCAGCTCTGAGGTCAGACCAGGCCACTCAGGGCTTCATCCAGTCAGGACTTGAAAACCTCCAAGGATGGAGACTGCACCACCTCTGTGGACAACCTGTGCCTCTGCCTGACTATCCTCACGGAGGAAAATGTGTCTCCTTACATCCAGGCTGAAACTCTTGTGTTTCAACTTATGTCCATTGTCTCTATCTTCTCACCCAGCCCCACCTTAGAGAGCCTGGCTCTGTCTCGTCGATGACCTCCCCCACAGGTACTGGGGCTGCTGGTAGGTCCCCCTGAATCCATCTCTGCTCCAGACTGGATAAGCCCAGCTTCCCCAGCCTCTCCACGCAGGACCAGTGCTCCAGCCCCACCATCTCAGGGGCCTCCCCTACCATTTGTCCAATGTCTTTCTTGTACTGGGAGCCCCAAGCTTGGCGCAGGATTCAGACACAGCCTAATGACTGATGAGTAAAGGGGATTCATTGTGAACAGGGTACAGGTCCCTGGGATGAGGACAGACCATCTCATTCCTTTAGCTACCTTTTCCTGATGCTTTCCAGTTGTTGTTGCATTTACCAACTAATAATTTTGTGTGCTTCAAATCCTAAGCAAATGTCAGCTAAAATACATTTTTTTGTCAAGCATCTCCTGCCCAACTTGTAGCTGTGAACCTGGGTGGGACCTGATGCTCCAAGGCGAGCTTTGCTGTATGCCAGGCCCTGCAGAGGAGCTGCTTACTGCACAGAAGTGCTCTGGCACTCTCCAGAGTGCTTCTCCCCCCACAGAAAGCCGTTCCCTCATGGCAGGGCCCTGTGTCTACAGCGACTGGTCACCAACATATGAACTATAGGAGAGTGCACATTATTTCTTGTCTATTTACTCCCACTGACTTCCACAAATTATGTTACCAAAATATGGTAAAATATTTTCTAAAATATTACGTAGTGCTACCACTACAGTATCAAACTGGAGCACAGAAGTTAACACCTTCCTCATTAAAATATTTTTATTCATAAGCAAGTAATAAAGATGGAGGCAAATATTTGATGACATGATTGAGTTTTAAAACAGAATAAACAGCTAATTAGTTATGACAGTGTCATATGCTCACAGAAAAACAGGTCTAATCTTGAAAGTAATTGGAACCTTCTATGGCCTTATCTGAAATGCAAAAACATACATAAAATGAGGAAATCAGCCCCATAATTAATTTATTATTGTTTAATAAGGCATCCGGAGTGAGGATTGACCTCCCCAACTTCAGATGTCTAAATGCAGTTTAAGCCAGTCGCTGTGGCAATAAAAAGCAACAGAAGAAACCTGACAATTTTAAGTCTATATTGGGATAAAATAAATTGAGTTTACAAATTTTCCTTTCTCTCCACTGATTATAAAGGAGCACAGGACAACCTCAGCATTATGCCTCCCACCCCATGTTTCACATCCAGAGGTGTGTTCTTGGCCCACCGCTTATGTCAAGTGATACAATTTATCTTAGGTCTCTTTTACTGTGGACCTAAGCAGAAAATTGGTATGTTCACGCGGACATTTCTGCTGTTCAGCTCAAAATGGCAACTAATTAAGCTCCAGTAACTTGTTTGTGTGATGCACCCTCTGTAAAAAACAAGATCTGAAATGCCCCTGAGCTGAGCATTAGCAAAATGACAGCTTAACACTTCTGCATCTGTGCTGTGACTGAAGCTACATGACCAGTTAGCAAAAATTCAGAAATGCTTAACTCAAGCTGTGTGGGTGTGATGCACTGTTTCAAGTTATTCTTACTATCTGCATAACAATACTGCCCCAAGGTTCCAGCTAAGGTCAAAGTCCAACTATATTACAGGGTACATGCATTCATAGTAACACTTTGCCTGCTGTGGACCAAAACACGCCACTGCAGCAACTGAAGATATTACTTCTTCCAGGTGTATACTGCGTCCTTGCACGTGGAGGAGATGTGTCTCCTGTAGGAAGGGCAGTAGTAAAGCATAAATGCTACATCTTCCCCTCTGTGGGGGAGCAAAACAGCAGATACCTGGGGTCCCTTCAGCTATATCTGTTAAATTCAGTACAGCCGAGTCCTAAGGAAGCAGTCCTTGCTTCAGATAATGTACAAAACAGACACGGCAACAGAGAGGTGAACTGGCTTCCCAAGATCACTCAGACGGTCATGGAGTAGCGTAGGAGAAAGTCCAGACGGATCCACTTCACTGTACTGTCTCCCAAACTAGCTATTAAATCAATATCTCTTATTTCTCATAGACAAATCTTAAAATGGGGCACATATTTATGCAGCAACGCCAGTGGCCAGCATCAAACATCTGACTTAAGCTGGGGGCAAAGCCATTTGGTATCAAGTGCATGGTCTTAAAGACCAAGTAGGTCTCTGTAAGTCTCACAGAACCAGGGATAGGGGACGAGGGGGGAATTTTGCTCTATTTACTCACACTAGATCATCACACAGGTACAGAAGTGCCAAAGGGAGGGAAAGGAGGAGTAATTCTTTCCCCTACATTGTGGAACAGTTACACAGCTAAGTTGAAGTGACCCTTACTGCTGTTGAGGTCTCAGCTCACCAGCCAGTGAATCTACTCTTTGCTCAACACAGCCTTCTCCTATCTACAGTCAGTGCTTTACAATTAACCTCGCTGTCACAGTGACTGGCGGGTGAGGGCTTATTTTCTCCAGTGACAAACAGCTGATGTTTGCCTATTTCAGACCTCTGCATAAGCAAATACTGTTCAAGCGCTGAATTCCTAAGCAAGCTGAAAAATGCATTGTTTAAAACATGATTGTGTTCCAGCATTGCACAATATTAATATTGCTAAAGCTACTTAATGCTTGCATATCTAATGCATATATATAATAATTTGATAATTTAACTGAACTTTTTAATAACTGTTTCCAGTTATCCATGAATTACGTCACAACAAATTTGGACCAAATGTTTCATTGGTCTCTACATCTTTGAGTATCATTGGTTGCACACTCAGTCTCCTCTTCTGCATGACCAAAAACTTCCACTTTTTATGAAGATCTGTTCTTCATTTGGTCTCTCCTGTTAGACAAGGTGCATGCCAGTCAGATTCCATTTGTTTTTTCAGTTTGGCAAGACCAGTGAGACATTCATCTCTCCATTTTCTCCTGGCATCCAGGACTTTTGGAACAACTGGAATATTTTCAGACATTGCCTGGAACAGAAAATTTAAGATGATTAAATCTCACGTTCTGAGTAAAAAGTTTCTCGCCAGCATTGTTTTCCTGCTTTCCCTGTGTCAGACCAAGTAACCATCCACACAAACTGTAATTTAGTCTATCACAAGCAACAGGCCACTAATTCTTTATATGGGTGACTGGAAATGAGCTAACTTGTACAAGAAGAAAAGTGCTCCCACTTGGAGAAGGTTGGCGTGAATGTGGCAATTGAAGGTGCCTACAGAAACATCAAAGTATCAGCCTTCTCTCTCAGTTTGCCCCACACAGCCACTGTCTAGTCTCTTTGATAATAACCTTTTATTAAATAGGAAGGAGGCAACCTGGCCATTTACGTGGCTAAAAATGTGCTTTAAACCAAATTCCTGTGTGTGTGTTTAAAGCTGTGTTCTCTCTTCTGGCTCCTAATAAATGTAATGAGGGATAACGTTTATTAAAAACATTTTGTCTTAGGAGTGCCAGTTATAATCTAAATGACAGGGGAAGACACCTAACAAACCCAGAATTACGATTTTTGTTGTTTATCGGAGTATGGGGGAGAGAAAGTACAACACTATTTGAAGACACAAAGGTAGACATCTGAACAAGTTAGCATGCAAAAATTATATTTAAAACAAAATGGGGGGAAAAAAGTATTTCTGAGGGCATAATCAAAGTTGTCTTAGAAGTGCCAGTTGAATGTATCACTGAAAGGAGAACAAGAGCTAGTAAGCTCTGGCCAGCTAGTACATTGTAACAGATTTTCTTTCAAAGAAAAAAAGCTGTTTTGAGAGTGCAGGTAGAGATCACAAGGTCATCTTTGTCAAAATAGCACCTGAAGTCTTAGGTTTAAAAGGCAAGTGTTGAGAAACTGGGTAAAACCTGGACCTGCTACCAATGACGGGCAAGTTGCAGTCACTCCAGAAAAAAGTCAGGGGGAGGGACAGAGGAGTAAGATAAGAAATGTTTAATGTTTTACTCTTAAGAGGATTCTTGCAAACCCATCTTTGGCATCGAAGACCAAAGATAATAAAGAGACACAGAAACAGACGTTGAAGTGGAATCCAGCTTTCCATAAAGAAACCCAAACTGTTTCATACTAATCAAGAGCTTCTAATTGTGAATAACTCCACAATTATTATTGATTGTTATTATAAGCAGTCTATGTTGTTTAAGCATAAAGAATCTTTTTCCTTTTTAACATAGCTGATGTTGAAATTGTATAAATAGGAACAAAAAAAAAAGGAACAAAAAAAAGGAACAAAAAAAAAAGGAACAAAAAAAAAAGGAAAAAAAAAAAAAAAAGAAAAAAAAAAAAAAAAGGAACAAAAATGAAGTCTTCCAGACAGAGAGGTTCCATATATGGAATTAATCTGACAGCTAACCAAGAACAATTGAACACATATACATGTTCTTTAGCAAAGCATTAAAAGGGCAACTGTGAAAAGGCAGAGTTAGGAAATAACGATACTTCAGTTAATTCCTATGATCATACAAAATACCCTATATAGTGAGTATAAACAAATTGTGGGCTTAGAAATGTTAATAGACAAACTGGGTCCCAATCCAGCATAGCACTTAAACACATCTTATCTTTAAACATGCAAGTAACCTTACCAGACTGCTCATGTGCTTAACTTAAACATGTATTTGCACACATTACAGATGGGAGTTCTAGTTTGTAAAGTATACAAAAACAAGAAAAAGAACACCCAGAGGAAAAAAGCTAGAGGGTTTCTGCAGGGAGATGGAGTAGGAGGAAGACACAGGGAGAAAGTCATGTGGGAAAGGAAGCTTGGAGCTGTGCATATTATGGTAGAGGACACAGGACAGAAGTGGTAAGAAATAGTGTGGACAATTTAGATAACCTATAGCTGCTAGCAGTTGACTCCACTGTCTAGTAATGTTACTCAGCTGCTAGATCACTTCCCCTTGATGTACATCAAAGTGCTTTGAAAAGGGACTTACATGCATTCTGTACTGATCTTTTCGTTCAAAGTACACATTCACACAAGAAATACAGACTAACCTCTAACAGTAAACTGAAATGGTACAAATGTTAAAATAAAAGCTAACATTCTTTGTTCTGAATGTCACTGCATTTATCACCTCCATATTTACCTGACTGATTTTCTGCTCAATTTCACCTGAAAATTCTGGAACTGGTCCAAAGGTGTTCAGAACAAGTCTCATACCTTCACGGTATCTTTCGCAATAATTTGAAATACCTAAAAATAAGAGTGAAAAATTGCATTTCAACAGAAATTCCTACTTAAGTTCAGTAAGGCTGCCTGTGCTTAAGCACTGTCTTAACTCAGAGTCCAAAAAAAAGGTGTGTTCTTATGCTTAAGACACCTAATTGTCATCAAGGAAAAAATGGATTCTATCCACCACATTTCCATTAAGGTTCATGGAAAAATCATTTAGGATATGCCTTCATTGCCAAACCAATTAATGTTACATCCCAACAAGCAATGCTATGTGTAGTACACAACCATGGACATACTCATGCTTTGTTACTTGAGACCAGAAAGCTTCCCTGACCAGTGTCCACGAGGAGAGTGCTCTCACCTCTCCTCTCCTCCTGTTTCGTATGTGTCATATCCATTGAAGCATTCCTGTTGTTACTTTTATTTATTAACCTGGAGAGTATCAAGAGCAACATGGCTCAGGGAGAAAGGGTCAAACGCATGGAGACCCAGGTGGCCTCCAGTGAACAAGGAACAGATGGATCTTGCATATCAATACCTTGTATTGCAACTTGGGTTAACAACAAGGATTTGGCTTTTACGACCACCGGACCGTCTTTGACGGTTTAGCACTGCTAAGGGGAGACGGGATCCACCTGATAAAGTGGAGAAAAAGCACCTTTGCCAAAAACCTGGCCAAGAAAAAAAAAAAAACAAACTGGTGAGAAAAGCTTTATATTAGGAACACTGGAAAAGTGAGATTACAACGTGTAGTCAAGTGAGGAAGGGGTGTACAGGGGTGGAAAGAAAAGAGAGAGGAAAAAGAGAAATCTCAAGAAAGCATAAAAAAAGGCAGAAGGAGTCCACCTCTAGTATATGTGCATAAATGCGTACAGCCTGGGAAAGAAGAAGGGGAAATAAGAGCTCCATGTGTGGTCACACAACTACAACATTGGAGCAACTGAGGTGTGTGGCTCACAACTGGAGTGCTGCAGTGGACAGATACACACTTCAGGAAAGACAAGCAGGGAAGACAAGGAGGGGGTGTGCTATCTCCGTAAAGGAGCAGCTCAGATGTATGGAGCTGTTCTATGGGATGGGTGACTAGCTGGGTGAGAGCCTGTGGGTCAGCATCAGTGGAGAGGCCAGTAAAGGACAGCATCCTCCAAGGGCAAGAACAGTCCATCCCGATATTCAGGAAGACAAGTAAAATGTATGAAGAGATTGGCTTGGATGAGCTCCAGTGCAAAAAGGCAGCGTACAGGAGGTGGAAGCAGGGACAGGCTGTAAATGAGAAATTTAAACGCACTGCCTAGGCATGTAGGCATGGTGTCAGAAAAGCCAAAGCTCAGGTTCATTTGAGACTTGCAAGGATGACAAGGGCAACAAGAAGGACTTCCACTGTTACATTAGTAATAGAAGGCTGAACAAGGAAAGAGTGGGCCTGTTGCTGAATGGGTGGGTGATTGAGCAACAGGATAAACAGGTGGAGTTACTCATTGCTTGCTTTGTTTCAGTCTTCATTGACAAGGTCTCCTATGCCGCTGTGCTTAGAGGCAGGGTTCAAGGAGGAGAAGAGTTATCAGCAGTAAATGACAATCCAGTCAGTGACTATCTGCAAGAACTCAGCCCCACCTGAGACCACAGGACGAGACAGACTGTATCCAAGGATATGAGAGAAATGTTCCATGCCCTTGCAAGGCTGCTTTATATCATATTTTAAAAATCATGCCAGTCAATGCATCAATGTCATCATTTGAGATCCCCAGATGACTGAAGGCAAATATTGCACCCATCTTCAGAAAAGGTCAAAAGAACAATCCGAGGTACTACAGGCCAATCAATCTCACTTCTGTCCCTGAGAAAATCAAGGAGCATGTCCCCTTGAAACAAATTCCTGGGCACAGGAATAAGAAGAAAGTGATTGTGACAGTCAGCATGTAGTCACCATGGTGTAAATCATGTCTGATTGACCTTGTTGCCTTCTGTGATAAAATCATTGGATTTGTGGAAAATAGGAAAGTAGCGGACATCATTTACCTCAACTTTAGAAGGGCATTTGACACTGTCTCCCGTGATATTCTTGTATCAGAGTTAGGACATTAAGGTCTGCATGCTTGGACAACCAGATGGACAAAAAATAGGTTGGATACTCAGGCTCAGAGGTAGTGGTTAATGGGTTGTACTCTACCTGGTAGCCAGTAAAAGTGGAGTATTGCAGGAATCTATCCTGAGACCTGTACTGCTTAACAGCACTTGCTCATGAAGTCTGTGAATCATACCAAATTGGGCAGGGGTGGGAGGTAGGGGGGAACAGACCAGCTGATACATTGGAGGGCAGGCTGCCCTTAGACAGGCTAGAGGAATGAACCAATACAAAGTCTTAAAAAATTTAACAAGGACAAATGCAAGGTCTTGCACCCCAGAAGGAACAGCTCCTTGCAACAACACAGGCTTGTGAACCCCAAGAACTCCTGGTCCTGGTAGGCAGTAAGCTAAACGTGAACCAACAGGTTGCCGTGGCAGCAAAGAGGGCCAACAGCGTCCTGGGCTGTGTTAACAGCACAGCCAGTAGACTGAAGGAAGTGATTACCCCCCCTTTACTCGGCACTCATTAGACTGCATCCAGAATACTGCATTCAGTTTGGGATCCTCCAATACAAGAAAGACATTGACAAACTGGAGCAACTTCAGCAGAGGCCACCAAAATGGTGGGGGCTGGAGCACTTACTCTGTGAGGAGAGGCTGGGGGAGTTGGGCTTGTTCAGCCTGGAGCAGAGATGGCTTGGAGGGGACCTAACAGCAGTTCCCCAGTGCCTATGGAAAGGTCATTGAGCAGACAGAGCCAGGTTCTTTGCAGTTGTTGCACGGCAGGAGACAACAGGCACAATTTGAAACGAGAGGTTCAGACTGGAGACTCAAGCACTGGCACAGGTTGCCCACAGAGGCTATGCAGTCTCCATCTCTGGGGGTTTTCAAGACTGGATGAAACCCTGAGCAGCTTGGTCTGACCTCAGAGCTGACCCTGCTGTGAACACCTTAAAAAACATGCGGTCAGAGAACCTGAGAACCAGCTAACAGGTAATAATGGGTAAAATGGCAATCAAATAGACCTTGGCTGAATTAGGGAAAGGTCCAGCTTCCATCAGCTCCAGTAAGAATCTAAAAAAAATTACTACTGAGGCACTAGAGAGGAACTGGAATGATAAATGCACCAAAAAGAGAAATCAGTCATTTAGCCAGACATACACATCTAGTAGATTTTTTTAGTGCTATTAACTACCACATAATCAAGACAGGATAAGGCAGCCTTTCCCACTGTACATCAATCAAGAAGTCATGAGCTGCAACACAACAGTAAATGAGCAATGCTTGCCTGGCAGTAAGGAAGCCGACACAAGTAAGAATGGATTATTCTGATGAACACCCTAGATCTGAGAAGGGAAGTTCTGGATAGCCACTAAAAGCTTGTGACAATCTCCCTTTTTCTGAGAACCACAGAGACTGAAGAATCTGCATCCTTAACTCTCTTTTTATTAGCTAATTATCAAAGCAAAGAACACAAAGCTGCAGAAGACAAAGGCAAGCAGTTACGGTCACCAACCCTTTCATGAAGAGTCAGGAGATCATGCAGACCGAGAAGCATGAACCTGAACTGCTCATGGTCTTATCCAACCACAAAATGCAGGAAATGTAAGTGGGGTGGCCTGACTACTACACAAAAGAATGCAACTCAGGTCAAGAGTCATTAAGCAGTCTCTTTCCTGAACAGCTCGCAGACATTTCCCTGGAATGCAATACTGTGTGATATCAATACCATAGAAGTCACACCTGTCTAACCCTAAATGTTTGAAGTTGAAAGGTGGATGAAGGAATGGAAACCTCTGACTACTGGCAACTATGAATCATAAACTACAATGCTTATACTCCTCAACATGCCTGAAATCGTTGAGGCACAGGTTTTCCAAAAGGTCTCTGACATCAGCAAGAATACAGAGAACACTCTTGCTTCTGAACCAAAGACAGAAGAACTTTCAAAGGACAGATGTTCAAGGAAGTATTAAATTTCCTGTAAGCAATTAGGACTCTGAAGTCATGATGACCATCAGATACACAACTGAAAGGACAGAATGGGAGAACATGTCTGTTGCATGAGAGCAATGTGGAAAGATTTGAGAGTATTCAACTCTCTCAAAAAATGGACTAGAAACATTCTCCAGTATCAGAAGGAAGGAGGCTCTGAGAAAAACAGCAGCCTTGTTAAGTATCTTGAACCTATATTCGGTGCCAAGAGTGTGCCAATCAGCATTTAGTCAGCTTGTTTCCTTGTGTTACCTACCTACGGAGCACATCTGTTCCTAGAACACACTCTGGCATATTCTGGCCTTCTCCAGCATAAAAAGGGAGGTCAGCTGGTCATACATGTATATTTGTGCTCTAATTATATGGAAATTTAGTATTTTGCTCAATTTTCTTGATTGACACACAGCCAGAAACCTTCAAATTGCCCAGCGGGCTCCAAAACATCACTGGCAGGAAGTCAGATTCAGGAAGAGAAGCATTACTGTGGGATGTGGAACAGGCTGTGATATGATTCTATCTCTTCACTGAGGGAATAAGCAGAGACCATCCTCCTCCATAGACACTCTGGAAAGGACCACTGGTTATCAGGGTTTACTGACCATACCCTGTCATTAGTATAAGTGCTTGCCTGTTACATCTTAACAGCTCGGCTCACAGACTTTGGCACCTGAAGCAAACCCAGATCAACCTACAGGGGATATGCTATCCACATGAGCAATCTTGGGAACCCAAGACAATTCTGGATGAGACTCATGCACCAACCACATGACGATGATATTTACGTTTCACGTTGCTCACGTGAGCTTTTTCTTCTAACAGTGAGGAGTCTGAGCAAAAAGTTTGCCCCCACATCATGCAACATAGAATCATAGAACGCTTTGGGTTGGAAGGGACCTT
>VYZW01045117.1:1505-32079 GCA_013401315.1 Balaeniceps rex
GAAAAACTTCAGTGAGCTCTTGCTCACATCACAAAGCTGCCTTGTCTATGAAGTCATACAGTTTTACAGCCAGCCAACTGCTGTAGGAATGACAGGGAGGAATAAGAAATACTTAAATAATGCAGTGCTTAGATATTAAAATGCCTGAAAAAGGAAAATAATAGAAAAGAGAGAAACTGAGAGTAAGGCAATTTTGAGGCTGTATTTGAATTCAGTATTCCTGATATAACGAGAGTAATTTCTTCTGTTCTTTCCTTCTCTGTCCTTTACACAGTCTGCAAATTCCCATGGAGCATGTATTTGGTATGGAAAGGGCTGGCAGGAACAATTCTCAGATTAAAGAAATTATTTTACAGGTTCCTGGATTATTCCTGCAATTAGTAAATGAGGTGACCTAGTGCTGTTTTTATAACATTTATTTAACTATTATGGCTACTTCAAAGTGGTCATTTTACACTCCATCTTATTTAGACTTTTCCAGGAAACCAAATTCATCAGATCATTTGAGTGTTTTTTTATACCGCTTCTATTCTTCCTGCACAGACAGACAGAATACTCTGAGAAAAAAAGTGCCATTGTTTATCTCCATCTTCCATGGAGACCTAAGCAATATCTTTTATCATAACTCCTATTATTATATTTCCTTTAGCTGTTTATTCTACCATTACACAGTAGAAGCTCTGAGTAACATCAAAGCTTACCAGCCTTCATTAGATCATAACAGCACAAGGATGTAGGTTACATTCTCTAGTTATTTTAAGAGTTGCTTGACTTGCTGAAAGTACCTCGTTCATACATCCAGCATGGGATTCATCTAATCTGATGTAGGCATCTGCAATACAGATGTCTATGCCTGAGCCAGCAGTGTATATTCCCTTTATAGCCAATGGAGAGAAACAAGCATTTCTAGAATGCAGCTTACCAGCTCTTAATGTAGATTCCCAAATTAGGTCAGATGAATCACACCTTAAAAATTGCTGTACCTCTCTGTTGTCTGTTAAGCATGTTGGGTGACTGGTTCAGATATAGAAAAATTATATGTATTCCTCTCTTTCCAAACCTTCCAAAGCTTGTTTGCCTTACTATTTTCAAGAAAAAAATCCTATGGATCTTATTTTTTAACTTCAACATTATTTTTAATAACTTTTATTTTAGCTTTACTTTCCACAATAGTGTTAGTTAATTACATTTAATTTGTTGACTGTCTGTTTAAGACTGGTCATTGTGTTAGCTCCAGAGTTGATACAGGGGAAGAAAGAGTTTCAATAGACAATTTCATAGCCTAATTAAAGACATAAATGGATATAAATTAGAGTGTGAATTTATAAATGTTTTTGACTGGCCCTCTCCTGAGACTACTCCTTTCTGTGGGATAGCGGCTTCCAGCTATCCTTTCAAAGACTGGAATAAGGTTTGCTCTTTGAAAAGAGAGAAAGAAATTACATCATGATGATATCATCTTTTTAAAAAATAGTCTAGCAGTTAGGTAAGTAACTGGTTAGATTGGATGAGTTCCTTGAAAACCCTCAGTTTAAAAAGAAAATTGAATCCAGGTGCTCAAAGTATTAGGTTATTCTGTAACAGACAGGTATCACTGCTTCCTAGAGAAGAAGAGAACAGCAACAAACAGGCTGAGCTGTTTAGTGTACATTAGCCTATTCTTACTCCTGGCACATGTGATTGAGGACCCAACAAGGAAAGGATCTCTCCTGGACCTGGTACTTACAAACAAGGAAGAACTGGTTAGGATGCGAAAGTCAGAGACAGCCTTGATTGCAGTGGTGGTGTTCAGGATCCTAAAAGGAGGGAGTAGGGCAAAAAGCAGGACTGCAATCCTGGCTTTCAGGAGAGCAGACTTAGGTCTCTTTGGGGACCTGCTTGGAAGAATCCCATGGGATAGAGCCTGAGAGAGAAGAGGGGTGCAGGAGAGATGGTTAATAGTCAAGGATCACTTCCTCCAAGCTCAAGAAAGAGTCATACCTACAAGTAGGAAACAAAGCAAAGGCAGCATGTGGACTGCATGGATGAGCAAAGAACTCTTAACTGAACTTATATAAAAAAGGAAGTATAACAGAGGTGAACACAGGGGCGGATGACCCAGAAGGAGTATACAGTTGCTGTCCAGTCTTGCAGGGATAGGGTTAGGAAAGCCAAGGATAACCTGGAGTTAAATCTGGCAAAGCCAACAAGAAAGGATTCTACAAGTACATAAACAGCAAAAGGAAGACTAGGGAAAACATGGTCCCCCTGCTGGATGGGTCAGGGGATTTGGTGACAAATGACAGAAAATGCAGAGGTACTCCATGGCTTTTTTCCTCAATCTTTACTGGCAAGACCTGCATTCAGGAATCCCAGGCACCTGAAAGGGAAATTCTGGAGCAAGAAAGCCTTACCCTCAGTGGAAAAGGACAAGATTAGGGAGTACTTAAACAAACTGGACGTACATTAGAGGTTGTGGAGTCTCCATTCACTGAGCTATTCAAAACCTGACTGGTCATGGTACCGGTCAGCCCACTCCAGATGACCCCTCTTGAACAGGGGTTTGGATTAGGTGTTTTCAAGAGGTGTCTTCGAACCTAAGCGAATCTATCATTCTGTGATTCCAGCTATAGGCACCAGCTTTTAGGGATGGTGGATAGAGCAAATTTATGTTTTAACTAAAGCTGAACTGCAGTGATGCAAAGAGTTCAGGGCACGCACAAAGCCACATCTTCTAGGCACAAAAGCTAACCTCAATTTGCTGGACCTGACCTGTGTAGGTTTCTGACACAGTCAATGGAAAGAGAATTTTCTTCAGAGATAATTCAGGGTGGAAAATTAGCTGTAAGAGTTCTGACTCCCTTCTGGAAGGAGTCCCTTGCTTCAGTGGCCAGAGGGACCCCTGGTAAAACATACAAACCTGTGGAGGTTGTACAGCAGCCAAACAGGGGCTTTCCAGTTGCTGCTTTAGACTTCGTTGTTAAATCTCGCCAAGCCCCACTTCAGGTCCTTTTTTTGGATCTAACCCGGAAAACTTTCTTCAAAGTCTGAATGGTGAATGAGAGAAAATCTTTAGGCATAGTTGTCTTGTTAAGCACCAAGCTGCCAGGGTTTAAGTTCAGAAATATTAGTCTGATGTTCTTTCATCTGCATAAATACATTTTACAGGACATTTGGCCTTTTCCATTCCCCCAGTTTTCTAATAAAGATTGAACTTCACAGGAACAGAGAAGGGCAGAGAGTCTGATTGAGAGAAAAGAGTAACACTGGGAGAGTAACTCTCTATAAATTGAATCTCTCTGACTCAGATTGGTTTTTATATATATATATATATGATACCAAGAGCAGAATGATTGACATCGCAAAAAGAGAAAAAGACAGAAACACCCCCAGAATGCCATAGCATTCACTTGCTATTTTAAATTATATGAACATTCTTGATTTAGTTAAGAAAGAAACAGATTTAAAAGATGTGCACTGAAAATGACCAAAAGTCATAGGTTACATTTTACATTGCAATTTTTTCCCCTGTGTAAAATATGCTTTTCATTAATATTATAGTCAGGCACTTCTAATTGGGAAAAAAATAGTCAAGAACCGCTTGGACCTATTCTTTGGATCTGAGCCTTTCCCAAACAAATCTTCAGTGAAACATGTATCCATCAACCCAATACTTTTGCAATCATAATCACCCCACTCGTCCTACATTGTGATGGTGCCTTTATTTGGTAGGCAGCTGGATAATTTCAGTGTACATGCTCAAAACCCAATCTTGAAGGTTTTTGTTTTCACTTCCTTTAAAATTGTAACTTTAAAGAATTCAAATAAATGTAATTCCCTAATTTTTTTTTGTCTTTCTTTTTTTGTGCGGTGGGATTTACTTGCCCAGTGAAAGTGGTAGAGATAAATAGAAAGTTTAAGCAGTTCAAAATTGCACTCGTAAGTTAGCTGTGAAGAAAAAAATAAAGTTGAGGAAAGGTTGATCATTTTTAATGGACTTGTTTTTAACCTCTTTTATATAGTATTCATGGTTTTTTTTAAAGAATGAGGGTACTTAAAACTGACTCTTATAAATATAATGAACATAATTAAACCAGACAATGACTTAAGAGAAGAAAGCATATCAGCATTCATAAATGCATGATTTGCTTGGTGGGTTGTTTCTGGCTGGCAGCCAAGAACCCACACAGCTGCTCATTCTCTCCCCTCTGCCTCCCCCCCAGCCCCACATGATGGGGAGAAAGTATGAAGAACAGGAGCAAGAAAGCTCATGGATCAAGACAAAGACAGAGAAATCACTCACATATTACTGTCACAGGCAAAACAGACTCAGCTTGGGGAATTTGACTTAATTTACTGCCAATTAACATAAACATTTAGTCACTGATTTAGGTAATGGAAACAAAGAAGACAAACATTTAAACACTTAGGGAAAAAATGTTTTCTCCCCCTTTCCCAGGCTAAACTACACTCAGACACCTCTTCTTCCCCCTTCCTAGTCTCTACTCCCCCATGTTATCACTGCAGGCTGCACTCAGTCCCTTTGTTGAGGTGAAAGGTGGTGCAGGAGGTTGGGTCAGAGTGTGGTGGTTTCTTTCTGCTGCTTGCCATTTCTCATCCTGTTCTTCCACTGCTCCTTCCTTCTTACTTGTTTCCTTTGCTCTGCCATGGGTCTTCCAGAGGCTGTAGTTTCTTTGGGGCTTATCCATGGGCCATGGTCCCTTTGGGGGTGTACCTGCTCCAGCATGGGCTTATCCATGGGCCACAGTCCCTCTTGGGGTGTTACCAGTTCCACTGTGGATCACCTCCTACTGCTCTGGCTGCATTGTTCTTTTTCCTTGGTGTTTTCTCTCCTTTCCTAAATATGTTTTCATAGAGGTGCCACCAGCTTGGGAGACGGGCTCAGCTGTGTCCTATGGTGTGCCCATTGAAACCGGCTGGAACCAGCTGTGTCTGGCATGGGGCAACCCCTGGCTTCTTCTCACAGAAGCAACCCCTGCAGCTCCTCTGCTGCCAACACCTTGTCATTTATGCCCAATACATTACTGTAATATAAATAAATTTGTTTTATATAAATATACGTATAACATAAATATTTTTTGTGGTAAAGCCTTTCTTTCACAATTACATAAAAGCCCTTCTACCAGTCTTTAAATGAGATATAAAGGTAAATGCCCACTCAGTAACAGATTATCGCGTAACACCCTCAGACTTTAAGAGTCATAAGGGGAGGGAGCAGAACAAGATGAAATAATTAAGAGAGAGGAGAAGGAGTAGGAAGGATATAACAAAAATAGTGAATCCATAAAAATTCCAAACTGCAGGTGAACTGTTGCATTTATTCAAAATCCAACATGTGAAGAATCTATTTACAAAGGAGCTGACCTGTATTTCTTCAGTGAAATGCTTCAGAGTAGTGTTAAACTAACTCCACAGCAAGATGCCTTAGTCCATGAGCCATTGAAGTGGGCACCATCTCCATGGTTCATGGACTAATGCCTGCAGCATTTTCTTGTCCAGAGTCTATTGCAGGGCCTATGAGTGAACAGAGATACAGGGGACCACTGGCACCATGCATTGTTGCCTTTCATTGGAATTCACAGTTCTCTTGTTTATGGCATCACAAAGACTTAAAGGTCTTTTCCGCAACATGGAAAAATGTAAAGAATGTCGCTTCACAGAATATTTATTGTCTGGCTCAGAAGCATGGCTGAAACATGGTGGGGTTTGCTTCATTTTGGTTTGCTAGGGAAACAAAAGTGCCTGCAGGATTTTGTTCCTTCCAAAACTTAACTTTGTGACTTTCTATTTTAAAGTATGGCTGATTGCCTCTTCATTCAGATTTCACCAAGCATAATACTCCCTCACTAGCTAAATCTAATTCCAAATGCTAAGTGCTAAACCAAGCCCTGCTCAACAATCAGTAAATTGCGATGCAACCATCAAAGGATATGGTCCCTACACTTAGTTTCCCTGATGCCTCTCAGTCGTGTAGAGGCTGTCATTATATGTAGTGGGGATCTAATTGAACCAGTGCATAGTGGCGGAAAATTACAGTCCTGATAGTGAAATAAGAGCTGATACGATTTTGCAGCCGTACCAGCACTATTCAAATCTCATAATGTTAGAGGAAGGTAATTGCCAGGATTGATGGAGGATGGTCAAATGTATATTGAAGCCTCTTTAACTTCGCATGTTTGAAATCTACTCTTAAAATGGAACTTTTCTATTTGGGGCCTCTCAAAACTGCTGGTGCATTACTCATAGATAAAATTCTTTTCTTCAATGTCATTGACAATCATCACAATAGGTCACTGATCACTCAAACTGTTTGGGGATATTTTTCCAAATCTGAGGATTCTTCCAAATTGTGTTATCACTCCTTTTGTGGTTTTGGACTTGTGATTCCATAGCTCTCTAGAAATACAGGAAGAAGAGAATTTTTTTTCAGATTATCTGACTTTTCACATTTCTTACTTTGTCTAGTGACAAATGTTTCAAATGTTTGAAATGAATGAATGTTTCAAAATCCTTAAGTGTTATTTTGAATTAATCCTTAAACTGGTAGTTCAGCAGACATTTTCAAAATTTCAGTGAGGAAAATAAACCCAGTTATACACCTCTACTCTTCCTGTAAGATTTAGTAGCTGAGCATATTCATAGACAGTATTTTTGCATAATAATAACAAAATAGTGTGTAGTCCCTGTATCTGAAATATTTTTTTAGAATATGTTGAATTAAGCTTTGGGGTAGGTTTGCTACAAATCTCTTGCCGGCATAGAGTGGCGTAAAAAAGTCCAAGGTTAGATGTGAATGGAGACAGCAAATGGTAGCCAATGGCATAAGCCTTTGTGCAGGACCAAAAGGTAAGTTGGAATTGAGAGAAAGAAGTATCACCAGCATTACAAGGTTCTTTGTAAGTAAGAATAAGAAGTCTTGGGAGCGCCAAGGTTCATATCTATTAATTTACAGTAGTCTTCTCTATACAGGTTTTAAGATCTATAAACATTGCTAAGCTTAACCCCTAATCCTTTCAAGAGGAACTAGTTGTATACACAGTTTCCTAAATACTTGTGCGTCATGGCCAAAGTGCTTCTGAGATAGGCACCCAGAATGAAATACTGAGTAAGTTAAGTACCAAACTTTCCTCTGTCTAGTGCATATGCAGAGTTGGGTGTCTCCAAATGATGCCTCAGACCATCAGCTTGCTGGTGAGGAGCTGCCTAGCTTCCTTCCCCTGGAGGAAATGCTTAGAATTGGGGTTTATCTGAAAAGGTCTTGGGTGCTTTTATCCTCTTGAGGTCCAGTGTCCATAAATCCTCCTAAGTCTGAGAACCTGTAAAAATTGGAAGAGATACTAATGTGAGGAAAATGCCATCTCACCTTTTGCGTTATTACTGAGACACGGGTCCTGTAGCTTATCTGCTTTTTAGGTATTCAAAGTTCTATCTCATTTGTTGAGAAAATGCACTATCAGACTGCTACTCTTTCGACACTCCTGCTGAATCTGTGTCACTGCAGCAAAGAACACATGCTGCACAGGGAGAGCTGGTGCCTTAGAAGGGTATCCCAGCATGCTGGCACATTGAAGAGCAAGGCATCAAGCAAGAAAGATACGCTGCAGAGCCCAGAAATTAGGATACTAAGGAAGGTGTCCTGGGTTCTACTCCTGTGAATATAAATGCATTTTAGATCAAGTACTTCAGGACCAGTTATTGTCAGACATGAAGATAACTTCTGACTATTAACCTTTGTGTTGGTAACTTTCACTTGCAGAGAAAAAAAATGAACTGTTTGAAACTTCTTCACATACCCTGTTTATTTAAAGAATGTTTCAACTCTGATGAGGCCTTAAGCTTCTCCCTTATTTTGCCCCCATTTTAATTTATTGCTAGACAACGTTCAGGATGGTCTCAGAATCATGGGATCTGACAGAGGTTTGCATTCTTTAGAAGGTGAACTCCACAAAATCAGTTGTAACTCTTAGATAAAAATCAACCCTTTGTCATATCAGAAGCTATACAACAAAACAAACAATTCCATGTGATGTTCTTAAAAGCCTCTCAAACATAACCCTCAGCACAGAGTTGTGCAAAGCTGCTCAAAAAGGAAATTCATATATCATGGAAAACACTTGAACTGTTTTGTGTTTGCTCTTGAATCAAGTTGACAGGATGGCAAAAAAGTACTTTTCTTTGTTCCCACCATATCTAGAGCTGGTAATGTCTCTTGTGCACTTAAAAAAACTAATAAAAATTATTGCTCCCCACTACAATTTCCCCTCATTGTTCTGCCAATGCTGAATCAGGTCACTGCACAGAATACTGCAACAGCATTGCTGCCATGCACGAAGTTAATATGGTCAGAGTTGTAACAGCAACTCCAACATTTACGTCAAACGAACCTATGAAAAAGTTCCAGTGTTGAATAACCATTTTAGACCGGCAAAAAAAACCCTAGGAGCTATGAAAATACATATTCTGCCTATTAACATTTAAGCACAGTAATGGTGCTCCAAAGACACAATGGACAAATGTTATGCTAAGCAGTTTTAACTGCATGTTCAAGAACTCTTTTGAAAGCCTCTTGTACAGCTGCACAGTTTAGAAAAGTAATACAATTAAGGAACAGTTAACAAGGAACAGTTTTCCCTTTCAGAGACAAAGAAGGGAAGAAAGTTAGGATTTTAGACCATCCACAGAAAATGGTTAAATGATTATATTATCAGACACAAGATGTGTCCACCTTGTGAAAATATTGGTTATATGTAGTGATAGAATATCTGACTAGAGCAAACCACCCTTCTAAAAAAACAAGCATCCCTTCCATATTATTTTCTGTGTTGGTCTTCAATGGTTAAGCAGACAGGTCCTATCTGTCCTATCAGTAATATTCTGGGAGACTTACTCTCTTTCTATTGAACTATCTCCTCCCCATTATAGTTGCAAATATTCCTGATATAGTCCAAAGCACACATCACTGCGTAAATAATTCGTAAAGTGCTGTGGAATAACTTGGGGTAAATTTTATCATGTAAGCTTGTTATTTTCCCTTTTCCCCTTCATTTTCTGCTCAGTATTTTTTTCATGGCAATTTGTTTTGTAGCATTTTACTAGACTGCTTTCATAGTGAAAATAATGGAACTATGCTGAGCTGGTTTCTAAAGCTTTTCATCTATCATACCCATTCCTGCAACTTTATCTGTTGAAGTAAGTGTCTCTGTTACCGAGTATACTAGCAGCTCATTGTCAGCTGCAGGAAAACTAATCTTAGTCTTGAATGAACACATCTAGCGACATACACAAAACTTGGAAAGAAAAGTGTGGATTGTACAAAGAAACAGACAAAGACAAGCACCAGGAAGCCCACACAGTTGCAGCATCTTTCTAAACTGTATGCTTAATTTCCAAACCAGTTTGTTTTTACAGCAGGATTTATACGAGTTTTAGTTTGGTTCAGCTAACAGGTCACAGCTGGGTATCTAACTGCCTGCCACAAGTTGCCAGGAGCCTTGTCATTCCCATTGCTGCCTCCCTCTCTCTTGGCCAAGGTGTCTTTTTTTCCCTGGTCTGCTATGGACCTGATCTTCCCAGGCTTGGCATAGCAGGTGGCTCACACCACACCGCACCGCACCGCACCGCACCGCACCTCACCGCACTGCCTTGGGGCACGCTCATGCTCAGTAACACTGACCTTTTAGGACAGGAACTGGGGAAGAAGGGATTTAACTTTCTTCTCAATTGATCAAGTCCCACCTGTGTTCATAGCAGTTTACTATGGTGAAGGCTTCAGGGTTGGCCAATGGCAGCTGTTGAAGATTGCAGTTGTCTTCAGATGAAGTTTGCTCATATTCAGCATCGAATCTACCCCACAGGACTTTACTTCTAATTACCTGTTTCTATGTTACCATACCTACCCAGGAAGAAATGTCACTTTTGGTAACTATTCAATAATTTTTTGGTTGGTTCTAGTAATCCTTCCCCTCTGCGGTGTTATCCTTACTTTTGTTATCCTGTTGTACCTTAACATAAACAGTGAGCTTTGTTGTTTCTATATTTGGCTATATATCTATTTTAGCACCTTCCGCATTTAAGTACTTCTTGATTTCCTTGTCAGATTCTAGTACAATATGAATACCTCAATGTAATAATTTTAACTTGCCTCATGCGTACTTTTATTCTTTGTGTTTAAAGGATTTATTTGAAATATCTTCCAAGTGTGCTGATTTTTGTCCTTTTCCCTCACTTTCCTTCCACAATTTTTTTCTACATCCTCTTTGCTTGTTTTTATAGTCTCCCTCATCTTCTTTCCTCCAGCTATGTTTGCATTATTCACACAGATTCACTGCCTTAAATATCTTTTACCTGCTTATTTAGGAATACTACATTTTGGTACTCTCTGCATCGCTCTTCTTTTCAGATACTGACATGAATTTTGCTTGTAGCTTCTGATATAATACCATTTTTCAATATAACTTTCTCATCCATTTTTGTCCCTCATAGTACTATCTTCCTTAACTTTCAATTTCTTTCAACATTTGATTTTTTTTCAAAGCGAAATATTTGCCATTGGGGAATCCTTTAAGTAGTTCTTCGTGTTGAAAACTGAAGGGTATACATCAGAGATTAGACGTGGGTATGTAACAGTTTATGTCATTGAAGGCTCATCTTCATGATCCAAAAGGAACCCAGGGGAACAATGACAGTTAGGGGAACCCCAACAACCTCATCAGAGCAAAGGGAGCCCCAGAGGCAGCTCCTCCCCGGGCGATCCCAGGGGAGCCTCAGCCCATGGCCTCAGGGTGGCACCCACCAACCTGATCCCTCAGTCAATCAATGGGAGGTGATTAGTGCCTTTGGGGACATGGGAGTCATTATAGGATGTCAGGAAGAGCCTTCTGCAATTGTGCAAGGTTTATTGTGGGATGTTCAGGGAAGGATTAAAGGCAAGGAAAGGGAGGGAACAAAGAAGCCTGGCGAGGAACAAGCAAGGGAAAACAAAGGAAAAAAGGGATAAAAAGATCCAGTCATGTGTGCAGTGGGCTGGTCAGCACAGTTGTCTGGCCATGCCCTGCCCCTGATCACTGCAGTCTGTGAGGGACTAGAGGGATCCAAGTTGTACATATACACTTTCCACTAACAGGCTTTCATCCTGATTAGCCATAAAGGAAAACAGGATGAGTCCACTTGTGCTGTTTATGTTTGCATGAGTGCTGTGTTTTCTGTCTGTGTTGATCTGTGTGGCCAGCAGTGCATGCATGTGCACATGTCCTGTGTGCATGCGCGCCCGTTGGGAAGCTGGACCTGGGAGCATGGAACTGTAGCAGCTTCCTTCTGTCAGGCTGCTGGATTAAGCAGCTCCTCACAGTAACATCTGAGAACAGTGTATTCCAAGTGGGATTTGCAAAAACTCTTAATGCACTGTTGAATGAATGGGAAATTTATCATTGGCTTCAATAGGACTGGATTCCAGCCAGGAAAGAGCATAAACCTTTTGAGAATCAAATAATTTTTCAAACTACATTTTTTTTGGAAAACACCTGTCTGAAAATCTACCACCTGTTCAAAATGTGCAGTCTCTCACATTTAAACCCTGTCCTGTTACGCTATTTTGGGCTTTACTCTTCTCCCACACTTATTTTACAAGCTGTGTATAATAGAATAATTCTTGATTTATACCAGCATATCTGAGAAAAGAATCAGTTCCCAAATGTTTTCTATTAACTAATTGACAAAAAGTGTATACTAACTAAACACGGCAAGTTAATAACAAGAGCTTTAGTTATCTGCGATTTTACAAGAAGGTTGGTATTATTCATAATGTGTTTATGCTATATGAATACTACTAGAGTTCTCAGATGTTCCAAGCTATAGAAGATATTTTCTTTTGCTTGCTTTTATCAGCACTAAAGAATAGATTGGGAAATGTGATCACCTTGTGTACAGCAAAGATTAAAGAAATATTTCTGTCCCTTCTCTGGAAAACCTGAGAATTCATTACTGAATGATAGAATAATGGAATATCTCAAGTTGGAAGGGACCTATAAGGATCATCGAGTCCAAATCCCTGCTCCTCGCAGGACTACCTAAATCTAAACCATATGACTAAGAGCATCTTCCAGATGCTCCTTGAACTCTGACAGGCTTGGTGCCATGACCACTTCCCTGGGAAGCCTGTCCCAGTGATCGACCAATCCTCAAATGTGTTGGCATTGTTCGATATATCTGTAGAGGGTAAATCTAAACATGGAAAATCAAATTATTTATTCATCTGATGTTTTACAGGGTTGCATGTTGCAACATTCGGTTTGTCTTTACTGACAGTTTTAAGAGATACTTCCTTCTCTCTCTCTTTATGCACAAATACATGTATGCTTCTTAAAGATTATGGCACTTCTAATGATTATTTTAGTTCCTTATTTAACTATATAAAATGTCAGTCTAATTGCAGACATTCCTGGAGACTTCCATTTTCTGTCAATATGGCAGAGTCTCAGTACGTCAAGAAAAATAATTCCTAGTTATAACACCTCTGAAATACAGGTCCAGGACAACTGTTTTATTTAAAGATTCTTTATCATTTCCATTTATACCATGGTTTTAAATTATATATAAGTGTGTGTATATATATATATAGTGTGTATATATATACTTTTTCATTACTGGGAGTAACTTTGCATGGAACAGTGATAAATCTGCAGCTGCAACTTTGAAGTGCTTGAAGTATAGAATGTAAGAATGAGTAATTGCTAAGTGGAGTCTCAGAAGCAATAAATAGAGTCTTCCATTTTGCATTATCTTAGTTTAAATTCCTGCAAAAGATTTCAGGAATATTTTATTGAGAATAATTTCTTATTTCAATGTCTTTGTTTTTAAAGATAGCATGAGTAGATTGCAATCGTTTTGGTTATGTCCAATGTGTTTGCATTTTATTTACTTCTTACTTTCTTAAGAATATATTTTTTGAGTTCTACATTTGTAAGTTATGTATCTAGTAAGAAGTTTTGCATATTAGTATAGCAAGGAGAGTTAATATTTTCATTACTGTAGCAACAATCCATATTGTTAAAAATTGAAACTAATTGAGAAACTAATTATTTATTAATGTTCAGAAAGTTCTTCTCAAATTTCAAAAGAAAAGTATCACCTCTCCCAAAATTTTCTAATGCCTCTTGAGACTGAAAATATAAAAAATATTCATTACACAAGTCTTTCTCCTTGAAATAAAAAAAAAACAAACAAAAAATTGAGTGTAAATTTCTGAGCTGAAAGAACAGCTGAAGGAGCTCTGCAATGGCAGCACTTGTTCTAACACTCTCTAATGTTCAGCTAATTCCACAGCAGAGGTGTTAACTGAGAAAATCAGATCACATTATCAACAAGAGGCTTCCTATATGACACCCCTCACTTCCTCACCTTAAATCTGTCTATCCTGCTCACCAAAAGCAGTCTAACTGCAGTAGCACAGATCTCAGTGAAGAGTTTAATCCTAGGAATGCACACTCAGGCATGTTTGGTGCACAGCACTGGGGGAAAGAGCGGGAGGTAGACCCAGTTAGCTGCAACTGGGAACCAAAACATAACGTGAGAAGTTGCCTGCTGAGCAGGGAATCTCACAGGTAGGCCTAGCAGATTTGTGCCTGGTTTCCTATTTAACTCATGCCCAGGGAAGCATGAGTAATCAGGAGTGCTGCCACTGGGACGTGCAAACTAATGCAAGGCAATTAATGTGGGGATTGGCATGGGCGGGAGTGCATAAGGGCCCAGAGCTACTACTCAAAGCTGCTGAAGTCAGTGCAGAGATGGTGTGGAGGTGCCAAGGGATGGTGTCCTGTTAAACAAGGAGTGGCAGAGTATATAGATTTTATTACTGAGGGCATATAGGTACATACTGCTAAAGGAAGTATATCAGCCATTATATATACTTACTTTAAATTTAGATTTAAGATGAAGAATTTGGAACTGGAAGGGCTCTCCTGAAGCATGAAGACCAACCCCAGCTGCTATAGCAGGCAACTGCTTTATCATAATTCCTTTAACTAGCTTCAAGATAGCGCTTAATCAGCTTATTAGGTTTGATTTCCCCCTCTCCCCTCAGGGTGTCACTCCTCTGATGGTTAGAAGTGTTATAATTTACAAACTAATTTAATTCATGGGCAGTTTATATTCATCATGTTCTTGTGTCAACATCGTCCTTTACCTTAAATCGGGCTTTTTTTTCCCCCCCTGAAGTTTATGTATGTAATATAGGTTGTGGGAAAGTGATTTATCTCCTCAGTTATATCTTCTCTTACCCTATGTTTTGCAGGCAAAAGAAGGAAACCCATTTTTCTTCTTCAAAATAGGCATCCTGTTCCCCACATGTTCCTAGAGGCATTATTGTGTCAAATCTACTTCAGTATGAATAAATCTTTTGCAAACGTGGGTGGCCAGCACTGTATACATCACCAATGCTTTTTACATAAACATATTTTTTCACTTGTCTCTTCTGAAAATGCCTTTCCTGGATGCAGTCTGTGATGTCTTTTCTGTTTTTCTTTTTCATGTTCTGATCTACAAGCATACCCAGATTTGTTCTTCATTAATTGCAAATGATCCTGTGCTTGTCCTTATTTGAACAGCATCCAATATTTTTTAGACTGTATCTCCACTTTTTCAAAAATATTTTGGATTCCAGCCTATTCTCTAGCACTCTTGCTACCTTACTAGTGTTCTGCAACATGCCTGCCACTCTTCTTAATTTCTTGTTATCTAAAACTTAGATATTGAAAAAAGTTACTGAAAAGTAGAGCATCAAACCAGATTGCTGTGGAAACCTGCCATTCTCATTGATAATCACTGTCTCAATGTAGGTTTCCTACCAGCTTTGCACCCATTCTTTCTGGAAACTAGACCCTGCTTCCTAAGTTTGTTTATGAAATGTCATGTGAAACAATGTCAAAAGCCTTACTAACACCGAGATATTTGACATCCAGTGTTCTTCCTGTACTTGCAATGCCTGTTACCCTGTCATAAAAGCAAGATTGGTCTGACACTACCTGACTTTGACAGATCCATGTACACTCTTACTCATCACCTTGTGCTCTTGTAGGTGTTTACCAAACTGTTTGATTATTTATGCCAGTACTTTTTCTAGGAATTGAAGTTCAGCTATGGGTTTATAAATACCCAGATACTTCTTTTTTTTTCTTTTAACAGATGGGCACCATATTTTTGCCTCTCATGTTACTGTTGAAAACTGCAAAGTCATTAAATACAGTTTTATTTCACCTTTACTGCCATTAAGGAAATAAACTAGCACCCAGAACAGATACATTTAGAACCTGATGCAAAACTACCTCCCTGGTAACAGTAGGTGGTGGGAGAGGGAAGTTCAAAAAAAGCAAAAGACTTATTCAAGGACAGAGATTCCAGAAATGAGAGGAGTATGGCAAAATGTTCGTTATTTTCCTCAAAATTACTATCCAGAAAGAGTTTGCTGCAGCACATTGTTTCAAAATGGGTATCAGCCTCTTATGTATACATGCTGCAATCAGTGGACCTCTGAAAATGCTAACTATAAATGAAAATGTTAACAGTGTCAGGACAAGATTAACAAAACTTAAATGTTATTACTCAAAGACACGAAATTGAGCAATACATCAGGGAGTGCAATATAAAAATATTCTTTTGTTCAAAATAAGAAACAGTAGGCAAAGGTACATGTTACAGATTATTAATCACAAAGTCCTGAGAAGAAGTCATGAGAAACTGATAGGAAATCTGACACAGTCATACAGTTGTGGAGACTTATATCTTGCTTTGCACAGGTGAGAGGCGATCGGTTAGGCTTCGTGTAGTACGACACATGTCAAGCCCGTCAACAACTGCTGTAATCACTAGAAAATAGACTGCTAGAGTACGGTGCAGGTGATAATTTAGAAAAACAGATAGCAGGATCAAGAGCTTTGTGAAATGTCTCTGTGGACTCATGTCTCAAAACACTCTTTGGAAAGTGAATTGAGATATTCTTTTATTCAGAGAACTAACAACTAGATATAATGAAGACTTTTAGAGCAGCTAAAATCCACCTTTCGACTCCCAGCCCTAGGATTGTTATATTTCATGTTAATGAGTCACCGGATAAAATCCACAAACAAGGTTAGGTAGGAATTAGGACCCACGATTCACTATCCCTTTGAGAGAATTCGAACTACTTGTTTACCAATTCATACTATCTCTGGCTCAGTGAATTTTAAACTCATTTCATTGCTCATGGAATTGCAAAGGAGAAATCAAGTTTAATCTTTTTATCGTAGCCATAAGACAGGACTGGACTTTGAATTTTCTTTCTTGCGAGGAAAAACTGAGTTTGCTGTTTCTTGGGGAGGTGAACTAGCCACAGTCATCTGTGAAAGGCTGGTGCCGTACAAACAATTTTTATGGAAAGCACAGGCTGCAACTGCATCCACGTTTACTACTTGTGCTCAGAGAGTGTTCAACAGGTCAATCCCCTCAAGAAACTTGGGGCATGAAATCCTAGTATGTGGATCTAATTCTGATCAGATTTAGGGGTGAGGTAAATTGTTGTGATGTACACAGAGGGACGATTCTGAGTATTGATGTGGGGAGCTTGGAGCTGATGGCAGCTGAACAGAGGTTTTCTGTTTTGCACTTTGTGTTTAGCATTGCAAGTAAATTTTAAAAGTCATACTGTGTGCAACCTTTAGTGAAAATAATTTACCTTTCACTTACCTTGTCCTACATATAAACTGTTTAAGGTTGTCTGCAATCAACAGATTTCATCAGTTTTGATTGCTGTTGCGCTAATAAATTCGTTTAGGCCAGCTGTGTTCGCGTGACTGTCTGTACCAGCAACTGGACTGGGGCAGTGGCCTGTATGCCAGCAACTGGAGAGACTGGGATCCAGGGGCAGCTACTGGGCAGACTGAGTAAACGCGGCTGCTGGAGGGACCCACATTGTACATAGGTATATATACATATATTCTCACCACTGGACCTCCATCCTGTCCAGCCAGAGAGGGGAGCAGGATGAGGCTGTTGGATCCAACATGATATATTTTCCTCTAATAGTTCTCAAAGCTGAAATTCCTCTTAAAAGCCACAAAAAAGACATAAGGAAAACCTTGTAACAAAAAAATGTTGTTTATTGCTTGTTTTCCTTTTTAGTAACTCAGTTAATTGTGGTTACTTTGCTTGTCTAACCATGGTGTCCCCTAAGGCAAAGAAAAGAACTTAATGTAGCTAAAATAATGGCACCTCAACCCTGGATTTGCATTAACAGAGTTGTTAAAATTTATTTTGTTCCTTATTTTTCTAGACCAGTAATTTTTGGAACCAAGTATTACTTGGCACCCAACATATCATCTGTTTCTTTCAAGCCCGTCTTAAAGACTGTCTGTGCCTTTGTAATGCAAGGAGGGAAAGAAACAGTCCTTCATTTGGTTATTTTTCAGCTGCATAAGTCAGTTTGACTTGTAGTGGTTTTTTATGGAATGAGAAAACCAATAGTTTTTTTTCTTTGAATTGTGCTAATGAAAAATTAGCTTTTGCTATATTTTCCATGCTATTTTTTTCTATGTTGCACAGAATTAATAGAATTCAAGTAAAAGTCAGATAATTTGCTAGTCTACTTCCACTATTTTGAAACATATTGTTGTTGAAACAATGTGTATCATTTGATTGAATTTTTTTTTCCAGGAGATGAAGGAAAATTCTTAATGATATATCATACTGCAACTGAAATATTGCAGGGCACTTTTATCATTCATGTCACTGTTTGAATTTGTACATGCTATGATCACAATAGATTATATGAGAAGAGCAGAGATTGCATGGAATCCTGAGCAAACTCAGATCTCAAGGATATCACAAACAATTTGGAAGCCCGACAGAACCAATGCCGTAACAAGAGCTCAAGGAATAGTGTATTATTACAGTAGCAGGTACTTTCAAATGAAATTGGTGTTTAGTACACCTAGACACCTTCAGAGCTGTGTGAATAAAGGCTGATGAAGTCTCAACAGTCTGGAAGAACCGAGAACTTCCCTGGAAGGAAGTTCTTAAAACCATCCCACATGTTTTTAAAAGCATTTGACGCTGTCCTGCATGACATCCTTGTCTCTAAATTGGAGAGACGTCAATTTGATGGAAGGACCACTCAGTAGATAAGGATCTGGCTGGATGGTCACACTCAAAGAGTTGCAGTCAATGGCTCGATGTCCAAGTAGAGACGGGTGATGAGTGGCATTCCTCAGGGGTTGGTATTGGGACTGGTGCTGTTTAACATCTTTGTTGGCAACATGGACAGTGAGATTGAGCGCACCCTCAGCAAATCTGCTGGCGACACCAAGCTGTGTGTTGCAGTCGACACGCTGGAGGGAAAGGATGCTATCCAGAGGGACCTTGGCAGGCTTGAGAAGTGGGCCTGTGCGAACCTCATGAAGTTTAACAAGGCCAAGTGCAAGGTCCTGCACATGGGTCAGGGCAATCCCAAGCACAAAAACAGGCTGGGCAGAGAATGGATTGAGAACAACCCTGAGGAGAAGGACTTGGGGGTGTTGGTTGATGAGAAGCTCAACATGACCCGGCAATGTGCATGTGCAGCCCAGAAAGTCAACAGTATCCTGGGCTGCATCAAAAGAAGCATGGCCAGCAGGTTGAGGGAGGTGATTCTCCCCCTCTACTCCACTCTCATGAGACCCCACCTGGAGTACTGCGTTCAGCTCTGGGGCCCCCAACAGAAGAAGGACATGGACCTGTCGGAGCGAGTCCAGAGGAGGGCCACAAAGATGATCAGAGGGCTGGAGCACCTCTCCTATGAAGACAGGCTGGGAGAGTTGGGGTTATTCAGCGTGGAGAAGAGGAGGCTCCAGGGAGACCTTGTAGCAGCCTTCCAGTACCTGAAGGGGGCCTACGAGAAAGCTGGAGAGGGACTTTTTACACGGGCATGTAGTGATACAACAAGGGTAATGGCTTTAAACTGAAAGAGGGTAGATTCAGATTAGATATAAGGAAGAAATTATTCACTATGAGGGTGGTGAGGCACTGGAACAGGTTACCCAGAGAAGTTGTGGATGCCACATCCCTGGAAGTGCTTAAGGGCAGGTTGGATGGGACTTTGAGCAATGTGACCTACTGAAAGATATCCCTGCCCATGGCAGGGGTTTTGGAACCAGATGATCTTTAAGGTCCCTTCCAACTCAAACCATTCTATGATGCTATGATTCTATGATTCTATGATTCTTTCTATGATTCTATGATTCTACGATTCTATGATTCGTTTTGTGTCTCCTTCTACAAAGTCTTGATAAGGGCCGTTCGCAGATTCAGAAAGATGTGTCCTTCAAGGGTTTCTAGATTCTTTGCTGACATAATCATTGAGGTAGGCTCGTGCTGTGGTTTAACCCAGTAGGCAGCTAAACACCACATAGCTGTTCGCTCACTCTCCAGTTGGATGGGGGAGAGAATCAGAAAAGAAAAGAAAAATAAATTTGTGGGTTGAGATAAAGACAGTTTAATAGGACAGAAAAGGAAGGGATAATAATAATAGTAATATACAAAATAAGTTATGCAATTGCTCACCACCCGCTGACTGATACCCAGCCAGTCTCTCAGCAGTGGTTCTCCATCCCCCCGTCCCCCAGTTTATATACTGAGCATGATGTCATATGGTATGGAATATCCCTTTGGCCAGTTTGGGTCAGCAGTCTCGCTTGTGCCCCCCTCCCAGCTTCTTGTGCACCTAGCAAAGCATGGGAAGCTGAAAAAGCCCTTGACTAGTGTAAGCACTATTTAGTAACAACTAAAACATCAGTGTGTTATCAACATTATTCTCATACTAAATCCAAAACACAGCACTATGCCAGCTACTAGGAAGAAAATTAACTCTATCCCAGCCGAATCCAGGACAGCTCAAAATGCCAGTCTTGGCTCACTTCAAACTACCCCTGAGAAATAAAGTGTTAGCAAGGGCTTACTTAAACAAGACCTTCCTTTATGAAGCCTATTTGGTGGACTAATTCTTACCTATAAAAGTGCTTTTAAGTATCATTTCACATCACCTTATCAAACACATTTTCTAAGGGAAATTATTGTTGTTCCCTAGTGATTTTTTTTTTTTTTTGATTTATATCATCTGTATAGAAGGTGGGCTACTCAGAACAAGCTGGTAGTAGGGACAACCAACCACAGGAATTACTGAAATCCCTTGTATTACAGTAATTCTGATTGTACAAACTACCAAAATTGGTTGAGTGAGGGAATAAAATCCAGAGGTCCACTCAATAATGCTGCAAGGGTAACACCAGCTCTAAACCTCTGGCTACCTCTGTTTCACTGAAGGTTAAAGGCCTTATTTTGCCCATTATAAATCAGTGGCAGGTCTTAAATGATTTCCTTTCCCCTTTCTGCAAATAGTTTGCTTTTTTTTTTCCAGAGTGGACATCATACACTGTGTTTTTTGTTCTTCACATTACTTAATGTCATCTTGTGTAGCAGAGGATGAGCCTGCTGTGGGCATCAAGTGCCAATGAAATAAGAATCAGCACAAATACTTTCAGGAACAAATGAGTGACTGGAAGAAAAAAAAATTAAGAGCAAAAAATGAAAAGTAGAGCAAAATGATAAAAAGGCCTGAAATGTGGGGCAAAAGAGGGAAAAGGAGAAAACCAAGGATAGCTAAAATGATTTGTTTTTTTAAAAAAGGCATTTTTAAACAAGGTATGTTCCCATCCATACTTTAAAGGCTGTCTTCTGAGAATTGCAGCTTCTGTGAGCTGCTTTGCCACACCCTGAGCTCAGTAGTTCATTCCATTTAGACCACAGAGAATTGCAAGGGGCAAAATTTTTGTCTCTCTTTAGTGATGGCATTGGTTGCATCTATGTAGTTTTACCCAATTTAGGATGCCAGAGACATTTTTTTCAGCTGCATGGCTTTCTTATGTCTATATTGGGGTATTGCAACACTAACTCAAGGGCACCAATGATGTGCTCCAAGAGGTTTCCCTCTTGGTGAAATCAGAAAGCAGATCACTCAGCTGGGTGCTAAGCGGATTCAAGGTCCTTCAACAGTTAGGTGTCAGTTCGTGCATATATGCCATTGCTAGTAAAGATGCGGTGTGGATGAACGATCCTGAAACCATGACAGATTGTGCCAAAACAGCCCCCAGTCCTCCTCACTAGATTTCTAATCGGTCAGTAACGTAGACTCATCAATTGAGAGTTCAGTGTTGCCGAGGTCCCCATTTATCTCTGTTTATTATATCTATATTATTATTAAATAGCAATTTAAGGTTTGTCCTGGTTTCAGCTGAGTTAGAGTTACTTTTCTTCCTAGTAGCTGGCATAGTGCTGTGTTTTGGATTTAGCATGAGAAGAATGCTGATAACACACTGATGTTTTAGTTGTTGCTAAGTAATGCTTAGACTAGTCAAGGACTTTCTTTTTCAGCTTCCCATGCTCTGCCAGGTGCACAAGAAGTTGGGAGGGGGCACAGCCCAAGATAGTTGATCCAAATCGACCAAAGGGCTATTCCATACCATATGACGTCATGCTCAGTATATAAACCGAGGGGAGTTAGCCGGGGGGCAGCGATCGCTGCTCGGGGACTGGCTGGGTGTCGGTCGGCGGGTGGTGAGCGGTTGCATCACTTGTTTTCTTTTCCCTGGGTTTTGTTTGTCTCTCTCGTTCTCCTTTTCATTACAATTATTATTATTATTATTATCATTATTGTTATTACTATTATTATTATTTTATTTCAATTATTAAACTGTTCTTATCTCAACCCGTGGGTTTTCTTACTCTTGCCCTTCCGATTCTCTCCCCCATCCCACCGGGGAGGGGGAGGGTGAGCGAGCGGCTGCGTGGTGCTTAGTTGCCGAGTGGGGCTAAACCACGACAGTCCTTTTTGGCGCCCAACGTGGGGCTCGAAGGGTTTGGGATAACAACAGATTAACCAGAGATTATTAAGGAATTTGTATCTGTTAATAGTTGCGTCATGTTATTGATTCATCTGCTCTCGATCTTAGTTTCTCGGCTCTACACCATGCTCCGTTTGTTGCCGTACATGTTAAAGATTGTTGTTGGTTTTTGCAGTTTGCTTTGGTCTGCAGTGATTAGTGATGTCTTGCCTGGGAAATTTGTTATTAAAACAGTGACCTTGAGTTTTGTTTGGTATCTGGGTTCTGTACTGAAACCATTAATGTACTTCGGGTACCACCTTATGGAGACAATTAGCAATTATACTAATTCTTCCGAGAGAGTTTTTATGGAGGAAGTACAGAATGGCACCTTCGCTACTTTCTTCTATGATGTTTCCTCCTTCATTACAACAGCTTTCCAGTATTTTGAACACCCTTGGGCAGTTAAGATACATTTATTGATACTTCTTGGGCAAATTGTTGTGGTTTTGTCTAAGGTTAAGAAGCAATTTAAGAATATGATCCAGAGATCTGCCCCAGGGCTGGATAGTTATGAGTGGCAGGGTGTGTGGGATAGCATGGGCAAATACTTAGAACGATGGGCACCTCCAATGTTTTGCAAATTCACCCCTGAGCAAGTGCAGAATCCTGAAAAATTAGTAGAATATTTGGAAAAAGTATGCTGTCACCCTGGCAACTCCAGAGAGACACAAATCACTGCAACATGCTGGGGTCTGGCCCATGCCTACCGAGCCCTGTTCAACACTATTCAGAACCCTCAAGGGAAAGAGAAGGTCTCTGGACCTGATGACAAAACCAAAAAGAAAAAAAAGAGAGCTACTCCAACTCCAGCGACAGGCCCTGTGGCCACTCCAACTCCAGCGACAAGCCCTGCGGCCACTCCAACTCCAGCGACAAGCCCTGCGGCCACTCCAGCTCCAGCGACGGTCCCTGCAGCTGCTCCAACCTCTACCCCAGCGACAGGCCCTGTGGCTGCTCCAACCCCAGTGAAAGGCACTGCAGATGGACCAGAGAACCAACCTGTGTTGGTATCAGTTGCCCCCATACATAAGAGGAAATCCTGGAAACGGAAGTCAGCTCGTTTAGAAAGGGATGATGGAATAGCAGGGCCATCACAATTAATTAAAGATTTAAAAAGTTACTATGCTACATCAGAAAGTTTTTTCAAAGAAGACTCAGTCATCTTTGCAGTATCATCAATAACCTAGTGATTAGACTTTACTAGGGATGTCATAAGTCCGGATCCAGTTATGGATGAGGTGGTACTGGGACCTGATTACAGATTTTCCGTATTCCATAAAGTGCCTAACCATTAAACTTCTGGGATTCTGTTCTTTGAATTCCCTCAGAAACTGAGATACTTTTGTTAGGGAAAATGTGACTGAAAACTAAATATTCCAGTGAGAAATTTCACTACCAGGTATTTGACATATTCTCATTTTCTTCAGTGTCTGAAACCAAAAAGCCTAGGCCTAACCTGAAAATGTATTTATTAATTCTTCATAATTGATGCAGATTTCAGTTATTTTTCATGTTACTTTTATCACATAAGAGTATTAGCATATTCTGATTTTTCAGGATAAATTCCTACATAGTTATCCTTCTTTGGTTCAAAAATCCAATATTATTCTTATATAGTGTATACATGTACCTAATTTACCTTTTTTGGCTCATCTGAGCAGTTCATGATCCCATTGTATCACAGCTTGTTGTTCATAAACAAGCCTTAATTGCCTCATTTTTGAAGCCATTACTCAGCATTGCATTTAAACCAGATATATTAGCTGAGATCCATCTTCTGTATTTTGTTCAGATCCCCTCTCTGAAAAAAAACATTTTGGTAATTTGGTTACATGTCAGATTATATACAAATCTGAATAGGTATGCTTGCAAAAATCTGTGAGCATTTGAGTGTTTCCCTTACATATTGAGAAAGAATTTTCTCAGTGAACAACACCACCTTTCTATTGTATAATTTCAATGGGTGTGTCAAGGGTTGTTACACACAGCCATAATAAACTCATTTTTTATTGTTCATGGCAATACAGATCATAGAATAGAATCATGGAATCATAGAATGCTTTGGGTTGGAAGGGACCTTTAGAGGTCATCTAGTCCAACCTCCCTGCAGTGAGCAGGGACATCTTTAACTAGATCAGGTTGCTCAGGGCCCCATCCAACCTGACCTGGAATGTTTCCAGGGATGGGGCCTCCACTACCTCTCTGGGCAACCCGTTCCAGAGCTTCACCACCCTCATTGTAAAAACTTTCTTCCTTATATCTAGCCTAAATCTACCCTCCTTTAGTTTAAAACCATTAGTCCTTGTCCTGTCACAACAGGCCTTGCTAAAAAGACTGTCCCCATCTTTCCTATAGGCCCCCTTTAAGTACTGAAAGGCCGCAGTAAGGTCTCCCCGCAGCCTTCTCTTCTCCAGGCTGAACAACCCCAACTCTCTCAGCCTGTCCTCGTAGGAGAGGTGCTCCAGCCCTCGGATCATTTCCGTGGCCCTCTTCTGGACACACTCCAACAGCTCCATGTCCTTCTTGTGCTGGGGGCTCCAGCTATAGTGTATCTTATCTGTAAAAAAAATACAGTAAATCTGTTTGAAAACAATTTTCTTTTATTCATATATATTTAAAGGAATCAAGCAGATAATTGGTTATTAACTTTTTAACCTCCCAGAATTCCCAGATGAGGCTTGGTGCACCTTCACGGGGACATTGTGTACCTGCTTGTGCTGGGTGTCTGTGCCCAGGGGCTGGCAGCGGGGGATGCCAGGAGGCCTCTGTGAGGAGAGGCTGGGGCTGTCCCGTGCCGGACACAGCTGCTTCCAGCCGGCTCCAACCCACCCACCACAGGGCACAGCTGAGCCCCTCAGCCAAGATGGTGGCCTCTGGGAAAATGTATTTGAGAAAGGGCAAAACACCAGACAGAGAGAGGAGGAGGGAACAAAAGTAGTGCAAAACAGCAGAAGAAACACCAAAGTCAGAGAGGGGTGGTGGAGTTGCTCTACATCAGAGCAGATATTGCCTGCCACCCATGGAGGACTTGTGCTAGAGAAGGATTTTTGAAGCACTGCAGCCCAATGAAGAACTCATACTGGAGCAGAGGAAAGGTGTGAGACGAAGGGAATGGCAGAGTGAAACTGCTAAGTACTGATCATACGGTGCCCTTCCCATTTTTTTGCTTGCTGAAGAGACTGAATGTAATCTGCGGTGATAAACAGAGGAATCCGGAGTGAAGGAGTGAAGTTAAGCCTGGGTATGGGGGGACGAAAGGGTTTGTTTCAATGTTTGCCTTTTTTTTTCCCACTACTTGAATCAGTAATTAAGTATTTACTTTAACTGAGAATAAATTAAGTTAATTTTCCCAAGTCAGACCTGGTTTGCCCACAACAGTAATTGGTGAGCAGTTTCCTTGTCTTTATCTTGACCTATGACCTTTCTCATTCCTGTTCTTCCTGTTTTCCTTATATGGGGTGAGCGAGTGGCTGGGTGGGAGTTTGGCTGCTAGCCCACACTAACCCACCACACTCGTTCATCAAGTTACATGTCTGAACAGGAAAGTACATGATCAATAGCTGCAAGTAATTTGGTTTACATAAGGGGGGAGGTGAAAGCTTTAGGCTGGAGAATTTGCCTGCCTTTGTGGCCCTGGAGGAGCCCCATTCCACCACCTCCAGTCCCAGCTGTCTCCATCAGAGCACTGAAGATTGTCTTCCCCCCAGTGACTGACCGTGGCTGCCTTTAGCATCAAAAAACAGATGCTGTAGCCAGAGGAGATGTTGTAGAGGGGAAACATGACATTGTGCAAAAATAATTTGCATATTCAGCTTCTGGTACTGGACAGGTTTGAAAGCCAATGTATCATCTTCCTGCAAAATCAAATCTCCCCAACCCCCCCAAACACAATGGACCTGTCAATTTATGTCAAAGTACCATACTGTAACAGAAAATACAGCCCAAAGGCTTAGGCTTATCCTTTAAGAAAACTCACTGAAAGAAAATTTCATATTTATTGCTTTCGGAATCTTTGAGATACACATTTCCCATTTTTCAGCCTCAGTATAAATAGCTTTTTTGCTGTTGGTGTCCTACCAAAATGTTTCACGTTTACATTTAAACCTATATTTTTGCTCACAGAGACACCTTGGCTTACTTCACTTATTCTCATAGTATTGAGACCACCACTAATGTCATAACATGAAGTGTTAAGTTGTAGTGATTTCAATGGCTATTTTATATGTCATTTAAACCAGTCCAAGGTAAATGCAAGTTCCTCAAACATTCTATACAGTACTTTTGAGTATTTCAGTACGTAAATTTTCAACAGCTTTCTCAAAACGGCTCACTAGAGGCTCAATGAAATAAAGGCAAATAAATGTCTTTGACAATGGTGGAATTTAGGGCTGTGAAGGGATACAGTAATTTACTAGGTTTGTTGTATATTTATTTATGGTTCTATGGAGCTTTCACCTGACTTATTATTGACTTTAATCACACCTGAAAGACAATTTCTTTGGAAGCTGTGTTGAAGAAGAAAAAATAGATGCTGTATGCAAGATCAAGTTCAGGAGTCGCTTAAATAATGGAGTTAATATATGTATTCTAGTGAAATAACTTATCTTACACCAATATGACTGTTACTGGGTTTGCTAAGCAAGTGTAATTCACCTAAATTTCGTGCTCTATGAGTAGTAAATATAGTTTAATTGTAGTGTAACTTCCACTGAATCTCATAGTGACTGCACTTGTTTGTAATGGCTATCGGTTTAAGATTGCAGGGTCATGCTAACTTTTTTGCATTAATTTTTTTTCTCCTTTTTCCCAGTATAATTGGTTCTGTACTTTATCCTTGCAGTGTGAAATTCATACAAAAATCATGTATAGGAGATACAAACTAAATTAATGGGAAAATATGCACAGATATAGACATCAAAGAAACGTTAGTTAGAATGATGATTGTTTTCCAGTTCAGCCTCCTTGTTGAAGCAGATCTATCATCACATTAGATCAGGTTGGCTATAGCTTTTTGACTAGTTGATTTTTGAAAGCCACTGTAAATGGAGATTACCCAGCCTTTCTAGGTGACTTATTCAGTTTCCATTCCTCTCCTAGTCAATTTTTTCCCCTGTATGTGCAGTCTGAACCTCCCAACTTTGCATTTGTAGCCATTTCCCCTTGTTACCTCATCTGGTACTACAAAGAAGAGTTTGGTTCTGCCACCTCTGTAACTTCCCCTCAAGTAATAATAAGTCGCCGTTAGAGCCTCTCCAAGGCTTTTTGCCAGGAGAGACTCAGTTGCCTTAGACTCTACTCATAGCTCATGTGCCCTAGTCTCCCGACCATGTTGACATCCCTCCTTTGGACTGTCTCCAGTTTCTCCACACTCTTCTTGAACTGTCATTCCAAACCTGGACAGACATATATCTGTCTGTACATCTATCTATTTGTACCTCAGGCATGGCCTTATACATTGTAGGATGCTATACTTGAAAGTTCTGGCTCCATTGCACTTCCAACCTCTTATGTCCCCTACATCTATTTGCCTTTCTCCTCCTCTATCTCTATTTCCTCAAAGCAGGACCTCAGCTCAACATTCTCATCCTAATATACTTCTTACAGTCATCAAGCTCAAGCCTCGACCCCATGCTTTCATGCCCAGTCTCCTACTTCCCTAGTCCAGTGCACTCTACACTTTTTTTGTCTTTCTCAGTCCTCTATCATAGACCTTCAACTCAAAGAACAAGCTTAGTCATGGTCCAGGGTTTTTGAGACCCCACAGTGACTTATTGTTTCTCTCAGGAATTAAATTCTTGGAGTCCTGGGAGTTGGACTCGATGATCCTTAGGGGTCCCTTCCAACTTGAGATATTCTATGATTCTATGAAATTCAGTGTATCTGCTGTTGTCCATGTGCATAGTTACTTATATATGGGTGATCAATGTTGAGCAGTTGGTATTCAGTTATTGCAATCAGCTTGAAGGAAAAATAGAAGTGATTAGTAGCTAAGGACTCCCTGAAGTATGGTGCCTTAAACAATTATATTTTCTTCTTGTGCTTAAGACCAACACAAACAAAAGTAGTGCCAACAGTAATGTAGATTTTCCTCTACAATAAAGATATACATTTCATATTTAGAACAAAAATACACTCTTTTTGCTTGATGACTCTATTCAGCATCTTTCAAACTGGTTTTATTTATTCTTTTATTTGACAAGTCTGGTGTCTTGCACTCAACAGTTTTACAGAGGTGACTGAGAAGCCTCTACTCTGTTCTTGTGAGAACCCACTTGGAGTACGGCATCCAGCTCTGGGGTCCCCACTATAAGAAAAACATGGACCTGTTAGAGCAGGTCCAGAATAGGGCCACAAAAATGGTCAGAGGGCTGGAAAACCTCTCCTATGAAGAAAGGTTGAGAGAGTTGGCGTTGTTCAGCCTGGAGGACAAGACACCTTATTGCAGCCTTTCAGTATATAAAGGGGGCTTAGAAGAAAGACAGAGAAAGACTTTTTACCAGGGCCTGTAGTGACAGGACAAGGGGAAGTGGTTTTAAACTGAGAGAGGGTAGTTTTAGATTGAACATAAAGAAGAAATTCTTTACGATGAGGGTGGTGAGACACTGGAACAGGCTGCCCAGAGAAGTTGTGAGTTGTGGCTGCCCCATCCCTGGAAGTGTTCAAGATCAGGTTGGATGGAGCTTTGAGCAAGCTGGTCTAGTGAACGACGTCCACGCCCATTGCAGAGGGGTTGGACTAGATAATCTTCAAAGGTCTTTCCCAGACCAAACCATTCTATAATTCTATGATGCTCTGATTTTAAGCCTGCTGGAGTACCTCAACTCCTGTGAAGGACTAAGAGAAACATGATTCTAACTTGATCCCAAGTAAAATACTAAAATGAATGATATAAAGCTCTTGAAACCAAGAATGAAAAGGATCAACAGTACAGAAAATAATTCGGTGGGGTCTGGTGTGAAACTGGTTGGTCAAAGTGGCTATTTTTTTCTCAGATAAAATCATATGTTCAGTTAATAGAAATTAGTATCTGTAGCTTTATATTATGTATGTTAATATTGTAAGGTAAAAATTAATATTATAAGCACCAAATTAGAAAATATTAAATGATCTTGAGACTGCCAAACTGACAGTCAATCACAGTCTTATTAAGCAGGTAGCATTTTATAAGTTAAATAGGTCTCATAAGTCTATTTGTCTAATGTTTTGTAAGAAAAATAACCCGAAAGGCTCAATTTAGATCTTACTTCTCACAGCCTGTTGCCTGTATCAGAAATTTTCCTGATTTTCATTATCTGGAAGAGACAACTTACTCCTGCTATTCACTTTCATTTATCTTCTCCACTATGGTCACATTTACAGCCTGATCCAAAGCCTGCTGAATCCAGTAAGAAGATATCCAGTCACAGTGATGGACTTTGATCTAGGTTTTTTTTTTTTGGTTTGTTTTTGCTAACTTTAAAGTTATTACCAGCAGAATGTCTCAAATTTTGTCTTTCATTCTGCCAGTATATCTCTGTAGGGAGTATTATCGAAAAGCTGCTTCCAACGACCTATGAGGGAAGAAAGACTTTTTTTTCAGTCAACATGCTGTTGCTTGCAATTCTGCAAGTGTGTTACAGGGGAGTTGTTGTAAATAAACTTCTGTAACCCAGTCTCACTAAGACTAGAAATTGAAGAGAACGTGCAGAAACCAAGTGTGAAAAATACATTAGTTCTTTCAGTGTCCAGTGAAGTATTATTTCATCAGAAGATCAAGTAAGCTAAAAATAATCACCATTTGGATATATGAGTGCAACTTGAATATTAGCTTCTGATCCTAATCTTTCTTCAGCTTTTCAACCCTCTATTAGTTGGGAAAGGAAAATTTGTAAAAAAATTGCACTTAGTAACTTCTACTCCAAACTTTGCTGGCAGGGCAATTGGCTCATTATGTCATCTCGGGTCTGACAGAGTTTCATGGTGCCAAGAAACTGTCTCAGCTGGTTTGTCTTCCTGAAAATTTTGCACATTATTTTCATTTTTTTCAAAAGATTTAAATGATTGAGGCAGGGGGGCAAGAAAAAAAAAATATGTGTAGCACGTACCTTCAAAGAATCATAGAATCATAGAATCACAGAATCATAGATTAGCCCAGGTTGGAAGGGACCTTGAAAGATCATTTGGACCTTGAAAGATCATTTTCAACCTTTCATAGGAAAGAGAGCCTAGATGAGATTATCTACCACCCTGTCTAATAACATCTTGAAATGGGGACTCTACCACATCCCTGGGGAGGTTGTTCCAGTGAATGATTGCTCTTACTGTAAAAAATTTCTTTCTTATGTTGAGATAAAATCTCTCCCAGTGCAACTTGCACCTGTTGTCCCTTGTCTTCTCCATGTGGTGCCTTGTAAAGAGAGAGTCTCTGTCCTCTTTGTGGCCACCCTTTAAGTACTGGAATACTGTGATGAGAGACATCTCTTCTCCAGGGAGAAAAGACTTAACTCCTTCAGTCTTTCCTCATAGGGTAGGTTCTCCAGCACTTTGATCATCTACGTGGCCTTTCTTTGCACCCTCTCCAGTCTGTCTGCATCTTTCTTGAATTGTGGGGACCAGAACTGGACACTGTGCTTCAGATGTGGCCTGACAAGTGC
>VYZW01045118.1:14993-26574 GCA_013401315.1 Balaeniceps rex
TGCCTTCAGGCACTAGGATGTCTGAAATACAGCCACAGTCACTCTTGAACTTAGTCTGTTGGTGTTCATTAAGTATCTCTATACTATCACACATTATACCGATCTGTGAACAATTCAATTAAGAAAAGAAGCTAAGAATGTGAATTTTCTGTCTTCAAATATTTGCTAGTATGTTTCAATAATAGTAAGACGAATATTAAAAAGCAGCATGGCAGAATATCTGTGAAAGTTCCTGGTGGGGGAACATCTGAGGTGGAAGAATAACTTGACACCTTTTTCCATTAAACAATCAGGGTTTCCATGTGGCAATAAAGTTTACTTTGTCAGGCTCTGCAGGTTCTGGGTATAATTCACTCCGTGGAACCAGTCAGCTAAATGAGCCAGACACAGAATATACAGTGAAGGAGCATGTCAGCTACCTTCTGTGTACTCATGTATTTAACTCTGAGTTAGAATGCTTCCTTGGAGATGATATATCCCCAGAGTTGTAGAAAACGTGTGTTTGATCCATTTTGTTGCAAGAGCAAGTGAAACCTTAAACCAATGTCAATTATCCCAATTTTTCTTTAGGTTTTGGACTGTGATTGGTTATATTACTACCTAAACACGAGCAACTGTGAGGAGCAGGGAGTTGGACTCTGTGATCTTTATGGGTCCCTTCCAACTGGAAATATTCTATGATTTATGAACTGCAGGTGTAACTTTTCCTGATTTAGGTAATGAGAAGTCTCAAATTTGGGGGATTTATAATTCTAGACTTGAATCTGGTCTACTTCTGAACTGTAACATTAAAATTTTCATGTTATTTGTTCTTAACAAGAGAAGGGCTTTGGTAAATTAAAATTGAGAGAGAATTCAATAGTTTCAAGGTAGAAATTGAAACTTCCAGCAGTTTCTTGAAGATAAATATCTTTCAGAAACTTGCAGTCTTAAGTTTTACAAATGAAGCTATTGATGCCTATCTTTGACAAATCAGTTTTGCAAAATCTTTGTTTTGACAAAAAGGTCTTCCAAAGTATCATAGAGCATGCTATTGCATTTCTGTAGAGTTGTTAATTTTAGCAGGCTTAGCTGCTAGTTCGATGCAAGGCTGGAACTCTTGAAAGACAAGAGACAGCTGAATGTCTCTAATCCCAAATAGCAGCTGAGTTCTGGAAGAAAGTAATTTTGATACAATACCTACTTCTTTTTTCTTTCCCTGAGTGTAAAGGGGATGGCTTCTCCTGTGTTTGCAAGAAAATGTTAAATACTTGAATATTCCTATACTGCTTTCTTTTATGCTTTGTTCTTGCTTATTTTTCTTTGGTCTCTTTAGCATGTTGGTGTTTTCCCTACAACCTTCTGTTTACGCTACAGCACTTCTAGTAGCAGATCTGTTTTCATAAATCACTTTGAGAGAAGCCAACGCTCATAAAGAAAATATATGTTGATTTCTGCATTGTCCTGACATCTAACGGAAAGTTAAAATAAAGGCCACAATAAAATTCCACTGCAATTCATATCTTGCTTGTTTTGTGTTATGTGGATGTGCAGTCTTTCTTTTAGACTAGAATATCATTCTGATTTTAATGGGGTTTTTTGCTTGTGAAATAAGATGGTAATGAAATGAAACACAACTAGGTTCCAGTCCTGAAATCCGTTCTCACTTTTTCATAAAGGCAAAGCTTTCACTGATGTCAATGACAGTTTTGCCTAAGTCAGAATTGCAGGATTGGGCTGATAGTGTCTGACTTAATGAATTTCAAAGAGATTTCATTTCATGACCAGACAGATCATTTTGAAGCGTCTTTCACAGCCAGTGGAAATGGGTTTTGTGATCATGTTTTTGTTTTCTTTTTGTTTTCATGCTTCTTTAAAGCCCCCCTGCCCCCCCCCCCGTAAATGATACTCTGACAAATGAACAGAATGTTTTAATTAAAAGGATAGTAATGAGATTACTGTAAGAGCATTTTAAAATCTTACTGAAAGATGCATGGATTTTCTTGTTTGGGTTTTTTTGGCAGTAGGACTGAAAAAGGTTTTTCTGCAACATTCTCTCTTTGTAGAAGTTTGCATTGCTGCTTGGTAACTATGAGGCAAGGCTTATTTAATTAAAAAAGAAAAAAAACCCTCACATTTGAATCTTCTAAAGATTGGTTCATAGTCACAGACATCAAACAAGGAGAAGGCACGGAAGAAAGAAAAAGGAGTTTCAGAGCCTATAGCAAACAAAGAAAGAAGTGTGGAGGGGTGTGGGGGGGTTCATTGTTATTTTTTTCTTTCCCGTTTCTTTTGGCAGCAGAACTAGCTCCCTGTTCAGCCTAATATGCACTACCCTGCAACTATTGCCATTTTTGGAAGTAATAAATGGCAAGCAGTCCTAACCTGAAATCAGGCTTTAGCCTGTGGAATTCGATAAAAGGAAAGTACTTATTTTTAGTAGACCTGTTGCACAGAACTGATGATACTTGTTTGTATGGTTTGGTTTTTTGTTTTTTTTTTGTTTGGTTGGTTTTGTTTTGTTGTTTGTTTCTTTTTAAACCCACAGGTGGTCTTTGTATATGAAGCTCTTTACCAAGGTTTGCAAGTGATATTAACCTAAGTTTGCCTTTTGCTGAAGTGAGGCAACTCAACATTGAAACAACCTGTGGCTGAAAAACTTAGATTATACTGACTACTAGTATGCAGTCTATAGCTTGTTATGATATTTAGACTTGAATTGTAACGACCAGCACTCCCTCTTGGCCACAAGTGGAACTCTGTGAATAACACAATGGACATTTATCAAAAATACAAATAAGATAACTGTGAGTACATTTACTTGTGCGTATGAAAGAAAAAATGCAAAAACCCTTTTCCCTTGCAGAAATATTAAACACAGAAGGCTGGTATTAATTAAAATAATATTCCAGACTTCTGATTCACTGCATTCTCAATATGCCAGCAGAATTTGTGTTGGTTTAGCTGGAGAAAATAGTCCAGTAAATTCATTTTGTCAGGAACTATTTATTTTTCCTAGTTTAATTTGGACATAATATACTTAAAACCTCTGAAATAGTGTATCTGTGAGTCCTAATACTAGTTACAAGATTATGGCTCAAGTGACAAATATCTGCTTTGTACAACGAAAAGATTTGGGGATGGGGAGCTGGGAATGCACTTTAGAAAATTTTCACACAGATGCAAAAAAAATTGTCCTGTGATGGGCCAGATAGCTTTGTTAGTCACAAAAGTAACATGATTCCAGAACATCTGCATGGTTTTTAGAGTTGCAAGGGTTCAACACAATCAGTGCTTAGTCTGATGGAGCTTTACTGTGCAAACACTGCTGCTTGTTTGAAAACTGAACCCCCTCTGTGGTGCCACCAGTGAAATATCTCACATCAGTAGTGGTTTGGCTTTGCAACAGTTACTTGTAGCTAGCTGGAATCTTTTGTACTGCTGCTTTTAAACCATTCCAGGCTTTTGAGGACCATGAACTGCACAGTGACAAATAACTTACCCAATTCAAGTATATTAAGAATTTACTGAGTTGTTAAAATTTATGCACCTGTCCTTTTGGATCACATTTTCAGTAATCCATAAGGGATCTCTAGAATGTCCTTTTATATTGACTATGGTCCTCAGTTAATGTTCCTTTTATTCTGAGTATTCTACATTGGAGTAATTCTTCAGTTGCATGTTAATTTGCAAACACGTAGTGGTCTTTAATAGGCTTATTTGTCAATGTTGTGGACATCTCTACTGCCAGATACATGCAATTCAGACAACCTATCCAGAACCAAACTAATAGGCATAATTGAATTTGGTTTTGGTAGGTAAGAAAACAAAATTGATGCTTGAAACCTGAAAAAAAAATTATTCCAACCAAGAATTTTAATATCTACCTTGGGTACAGCAGTTAGAATCACAGAATAGTTTGGGTTGGAAGGGACCTTTAAAGGTCATCTAGTCCAACGCCCCTGCAATGAGCAGGGACATCTTCAACTAGATCAGGTTGCTCAGAGCCCCGTCCTACCTGACCTTGAATGTTTCCAGGCATGGGGCATCTACCACCTTTCTGGGCAACCTGTTCCAGTGTTTCACCACCCTCGTTGCAAAAAAAAATTTCTTCCTTATACCTAGTCTGAATCTACCCTCTTTTAGTTTAAAATAGTTACCTCTTGTCCTATCGCAACAGGCCCGGCTAAAAAGTTTGTCCCCATCTTTCTTGTAAGTCCCCTTTAAGTTCTGAAAGGCTGCAATAAGGTGTCCCCAGAGCCTTCTCTTGTCCAGGTTGCATAACCCCAACTCTCAGCCTTTCCTCATAGGAGAGGCATTCCATCCTTCTGACCATTTTTGTGGCCTTCCTCTGGATCTGCTCCAACAGGTCCATGTCTTTCCTGTGCTGAGGGCTCCAGAGCTGGACGCAGTACTCCAGGTGGGGTCTCACCAGAGCAGAGTAGAGGGGCAGAATCACCTCCCTCGACCTGCTGGCCATGTTTCTTTTGATGCAGCCCAGGATACGGTTGGCCTTCTGGGCTGCAAGCGCACACTGCTGGCTCATGTTCAGCTTTTCATCCACCAGTACCCCCAAGTCCTTCTCCACAGGGCTGCTCTCAATTCACTCATCCCCCAGCCTGTATTGATATCAGGGTTTGCCCCAACCCAGGTGCAGGACCTTGCACCTGGCCTTGTTGAACCTCATGAGGTTCACATGGGCCCACCTCTCCAGCCTGTCCAGGTCCCTCTGGATGACATCCCGTCCCTCAGGCGTGTCAACTGCACCACTCAGCTTGGTGTCATCTGCAAACTTGCTGAGGGTGCACTCGATCTCGCTGTCTATGTCGTTGATGAAAATATTAAACAGCGCTGGTCCCAGGATGGACCCCTGAGGGACACCACTTTTACCAGTCTCCGTTTGGACACCGAGCCGTTGACCACTACATGGATGGATGTGACCATCCAACCAATTCCTTATCCACTAAACAGTCCACCCATCAAATCCATATCTCTCCAATTTAGAGAGAAGGGTGTTGTGGGGGACCATGTCGAAGGCTTTTCAGAAGTCCGGATAGATGACATGCATTGCTTTTCCCTTGTCCACTGATGCAGTTACTCCATCATAGAAAGCCACTAGGTTAGTCAGGCAGGACTTGCCCTTGGTGAAGCCATGCTGGCTGTCTCGAATCACGTCCCTGTCCTCTATGTGCTTTAGCATTGCTTCTAGGAGGATCTGTTCCATGATCTTCCCAGGCACAAAGGTGAGACTGACAGGCTGGTACATGAAAGTAGACAGTGTTAGTTTTGGAATATAAACCTAGTTTATATGGTCTAGAAGCATGTATAGACAGAGATAAGGTTTAGATGACCTTAAAATCCTATAAACTTATTGCTGTTCTAGGATAGTAATATGTCATGTTGCTATCTGACAGATTTAGAGCAGCGAGTGCACCTGCAAGTTACAGGACGTGGAACACTCTTGAACTTGGTTTGAAATACTGATATTTAGGATCTTCCAAACTGTTCTTTCTACAGATACATCATTTATAACAGTCTGGATGTTTAAGTGTTTTTGCTGGATTTGTGAAGAGCTAGGTGGCTGTGTAATAGTTCTTGAATACATTTCTACAGTTTGTTCTTGTACTGTTGGAAATCCTTGTGTCAAACAAATGTGATAGGAATAATACGAATGTGTACAAAGACAAGAGGAGAGACTTTCTTTCTTCCCTTCTAAGCTGGTAGAGGGAGGGAAACTTCATTTTCACTGTCTTTGTATGGCCATGTTGTCTTGCTAGAATATAAATACTTTCTTTAAAGGCAGATTTGAAATGGGAGATAAAGTTTTTTATACTGCTTTTCTTAAATTACTCCCCCTTCCAGGCTTTCATATAGATTCCATTCCATTTGTGCACTCATATAAATGCTATGATGGGTATGTAAACTTACTGCATTGAATACTTCTGTATGTTATCTTCTTCCCAAAGATAATACTGTTTAGATGTAGTTTTGCAAGATAGTGCTTTACCAAGACAAGAGAAGTTTCAAAAAAAAAAATCCAGACATTACAAAATAACTGTATCAGTATTGTTGAATTCAATAGAAATATTTGCACTTGCAGAGTAATGTGAATACACGCTTTGGGAAACAGTTATTTTTGTCAACCAAGGGAGGACTGGTTATTGTGATCAAGTAGTTGGGAAGCTGGTGGGATTGGTGCTTACACAGAAAGGAGCATGCATGTGTGCATCCACTCAGACACTTTTTTTTAAAGAAAAAACACAACTGAGTATGTGATATCAATATCTTAGTTTAGATGAAATGTTTGTTTATACCACTAACCTGATATGGAATTCTGTCAGCCCTACAATTAAATGCTTGTTGCCAAGATACTAGTAATTATCTTCCACTCAGAATAAAATGTCTTTTTTTATTTTTAAAAAAATATTTTTAAAAGATCACTTTTAATACTACTTGTTTCTTTTTAAGCACATTCATTTTAAATAGATATTTTACCTGTGATTTATTGGGTTTGTGAGGTGATGATTTGTGTGCTGTCCCCATGGGATGGAGATCTAGAGGACGATGGTATTACAGCAGTGTCAGTGAGATGACCCAAAGAGAGCCTAAGCACAAGGTATTGTGGAAGCAGGCAAGAAGCAAATCCTAAAATGATCTTGCAGATAGAAAAGTTTATTGAACATTTAAGCTTTCATGGTGTTTTAATGGAATGAAGAAGGGAACTGTGAAAAGAGCTGAAAAGAAAATCATGTCTATTTTGTTATCTGGGTATTAGATCTATTACTTTACATTAAACAGAATATAGTTCTAAAGAAATTAATAAGCAAGTTCAGGAATACTTGTTCCTGAAAGCAAAGTTTGTTTTGCCAGTGGATATGTACAAGCAACTTTATTCACGCTGAAGCCCTTCATGCTGTTGTTGCTGCAGCGCTCATACAAGGCTAACTCTTATGCCTACCATGTTCAACCAACATAAGTAAGGTTGAGAGAACTGTTTTCTCACCAACTCCAATCTGACCTATTTGACAAGCTCTTTTTTTTTTCTCCCCCTGCCAAGTCAATGGTATTTATTGCAATAATAAGTCTTGTATTTCATCAGGAAAATAAAATCCAAAAATACAGTTAACCACCTAGTATAGTAAACACTATTTTTTTCTTCTGTTAAATAGTAATAGAGCAGACAAAATGTTTATTAATAAGTGTTGATACTGACAGAGCCTTCAGGTATGCTCTTTAAGAACTGCAAATACTATAAAAACAATGGACAGATTTTTTTTTTCCCCACTGTTACATGGTTTCAGGGTACCAGTAACTCCTTGTGGTAACAACTTTCTGGCTAGAATACACATTACTTATTGTTGATTACTGGCCCTGGAACTATTTATGGAATAAACAAGTTATACCTAACAGTAAAGGGGGGAGCTATGAATGTATTTGTATTTACTTTTATCCAGATTTGTCAAAATAATCTGAAGTGGCTAGCAACAGCCCAGTGAACTTCACTGTGGTATGGGTTATTAAATGCAGCTCGTATCTCAGTCTGAAAATGTCGTGTTCTCTCTTTGTTGCCTCTGACCTGATTTGCTATAAGGCTAGGTCAAATCTCTTACTAGGGGAGAATAGGGAGTTTTATAACTTTCTCCAGGGCAGATTAAAAATGGAAATGTTTGCCACCAGGTCTTTCTCCAACTAGTTGCTGTAGATCTATATTTATAAAAAGAGAAGTGACTTTCATTCTAAGTGGTATACAACTTGATATTGAAATACATCCCTTACTATTAATCAAAATCCAGAACAGTTTTTCAGGGCTACTACAAACTTCCTGTGTAACCCATTGTAATCCTTCTGTGGTATATAGTCCAACAGAATAAATGAAGATGACTGTCTGTCTTCATAAAATGCCACATAGTAAACTCTTGGCCTCATGCAGAACCTACTAAATCACTGGCATTTTGCACAAGAAAAACAGAAGGTTTTTTTTTTCCTTACTTTCTGATACTTTGGGAAACCTCACGTAACCTCTAAACTACACTTTGTGGAGCATTCTTCATGAGCTTGATCTTGTTCCTGACAAAGTTTCAGTGTGATACAATTTTAAGACAAAGATATATTGCATCAAGCTATTTCTGTTTTTCAGCCCTGAATCTTAACATCATGTAGGCAGTCATACAGCACTGTAAAGCTCTGGGTGAGGAGCAGTATTCTGCAAGTACTTAGGTTCTTGAACTTATTTTTCTGAAAGATGTCTTTATGCAGAAATTGTGAAGCAAGTGTTTTATATGTGAGGAAGAATTAAACCTTCTGGCCAATAGTTTGGCTTAGATTTGCCTTTACTGCATTTCAAGTATCATGTACAACATTTTTGAATAAATGTTGGACTAGGTGAATTTTTAGTTGGCCAGATTTTGATCCTGTATCCTGGATGTTGCAGTGGAGTGCACAAATGTACAAGATGCAGAAAATAATTGATTGCTTTCAGTTTTAGCCCACTAGCCAAAAGGTAGGCTCAACAAGAAATATGAGCATGGGTCAGATGCATTTATTGTTACAATGAGTCATGGCTTAATCACGTCTTAAGGGCTGATGTTAAATCAGTTGCCTTTTAGTTCTCTGTAATTTTAAAACTTTATTATGAAAAATAATGTAACATCTATAGTAAATTGAAGTTTAAATACATTTTTATGTTTGCACAATCAATCTGACAGTCTTCTGAGTGCTCAGTGACTAGTGAACAATTTGAGAAGCTATCATTTGGAAGTGTGAGGTTTTTTAAGGCAAATGACTCATGAGTGGTCTTTAATACTAGACATGAAAAACAATTTCTGTATATAGACTTTATGAGCAGGGAAGAAATAGTCTCCAGGTTAGTATTTCTACCAATGGTATTATCTGGCAATTGTGTCTCATTAAAAATAGCTCAAATTAAAGCTGGAAAGAAACAAGGAAAACCTTTATTTTTCCCCAAGTAGTTGAAGAAAAATAACTTAAACTGCTGCTTAGTGCTGATTACAACTGTAAGAATTTGTGGTAAAGTTGATGGATGAATATTTGGCTTTCTAGACACCACTGGGAGTTGAAGGCTGCAATGTCTGGAACAGCAATAAATCAGATACTTGAACTTACATAACTGGCTCACAGACATCTCACTTAAGGAAGGGGAGAGATGACATCTCTTCTTCCCCCATGCAAGATTCTGATGCTAAACCCTGGGGAACTGGTGAGAAAGGGACAAGACGGATCAGAGAAGATGGAGTTTCTGGAAGTATTTTGCTAGAATACTTCCAGGGTGTGAGTATCCTGTTACATAAGTTCATAGGACCAGATGTATGGAGTTTATTTGAGCTCAAATGTGATACTCTGCCTGTGTTCTTAGTTTATACTTGAAAAGAAAATCTTTCTGTGTTTTTCAGATAATCTCATCTAGGGCTGTAAAAACTGATAAATCATTAGTCAGCTTTGTTTTGTTACTAAAAGTCACAAACTAATTTTACACAACACAGATATATCCAAACTGTGTATAGTGTATAGTTAAATCTAAACCACGACACAAGCATAGATAAATTCAACACAATCACTTTAGAGCTTTTACATACAGTATTATATAAAATATAGCAGCCTTTTACAACACAGTTGCAGAATCTATCTTGTTTTATTACCACTTGTACTACAATAATTCAGAATGATTCAGGTTTATTCACTGTTCTCCTGAGTGATCTTAGAAGTATTTGAAATGAATGTGATAGTCTGCATTGTTTGTGAAGTCATGTTTGTAAATGACAACATTGAAACTGCTTTCACAAGCCTTCTGCTGGCTTTCACGAAATATAATAAGCATAATTAGAGAGCTTATTGTTAAATACTCCAATACCCTGTTGGGGGTGGTGTCTGGGGGAGGATGTCTACTTTAAGCATGTTGGGAGTATAACAGGTCAGATCCAGAAAGGATTTAGGCTCTGAAGTTCCCCTTCAGATCAAGCTTGTGACCTGCAAAATTCATCTAGGTATCTGTTGGCATCTCTTTCTATCACTAAAATTATCCAATGGTCTGCAAATACACATAAATGCTTAACCTCTGCTGAGATGAGCAACCCTCATTCTTGGTGTGTGGGGTGCTGTGGGCTTTTTTGCTTGTTTGGGTTTTTTTGTTCGTTTGTTTTTAATGAGAGGAGTTTCCTCCACTCAGGCCTTTGTCCCAGTGGTTACAAAGTCACTTGGGATATAGAGAACTGGTTTTAGTTCTGTCCTATTTTAAACTATTTATTTGCTTCGACCTTCATTTGTTGACATCGGTTGCTTAATTTTGTGTAAGACTAACAGAAATGAGTATGACAAGAGTAAGGGAAACATTAGGTTTTCAAATGTATACGAAGAAGCTGGAATTTCTTAATCAATTCTGCCTATCGATATTCTGGTTGGAGACACATAGGTTACAACTAAAAACTGGAAGTTTACTACTGGGGATGGTGGTGGAATCTTCTGGCACTCTTCTTCCTCCCACCCTCCTGTCTTACTCTTGCATAAAATAAACTTACTCTGAAAATGATAGATAAGTTGCTTGGTGGGTGACGAAGGGAAAATACAAATGGCAATTTTTGATGGGCTTATATGTGCAATGGAAAACAAGCTTTCCCTTCAAAAACACCAGAACACAGGAAGGTTAGCTATAGTGATGGCCTAAATCTGTTTTTCCAGATTGAAGGCACAGAACAGTATCTAATAGGGGAATATACCTTCTACCTGCATGACTTTTTTTTTGGCAGAACAAATGTCAGGGAAAAAAGAATAAAGAATAAAGACCATAACTTCCTTTTATTAAGACGTTTCACAGTTTAGTAAGATAAGTCTCATCTTACTCCTTACTTACATCCTCCCACATCTATTTCTGACCATGTTTCTTATCCACCTTCCCAAATTCTAATAAACTTTCTCTTCTCCCTTGTGTTCATGGGAGCATCTATGTTTTGAACAAACACAGGTGGTTTTGCTGCCCTAAACATTGCTTTCTAATATGAAGCGTGGTCTATTGCTTGACTACTAGTAGTCTGTTGCTACTTGCTGTCTATTTGATGGCCATTCAGCCCTGATATGTGGGTTTGAATTTGATTATATATTCCCAGCACTAAATGTGAGTAGGATTAAAAAGAGATTGATTGATATTATCCTATGCTGAGGAGAGGTCGGAAGAACTTTTTAAAGACCAGTCAGTAACTGACTCTCGCATCTCTTGGAAGAGCAGGGGAGAATTTCTTCCCTGGTGACACATGTAAGCTCCTATTTTCTCCTGACTTGCCATTCATGTTTGGCCTCTCTCCCCTTAACTTCCCCTCAACTCCACACGAAGTATGTTCATCCCCAGCTCTCTCCTTTAAAGCTTTTTGGTTGCTTTTATGNAATCATTGTGGGAGAAAAACACCTGTTGGCAGGCACTTGTGGCACATTACTGGCTTTGAATGAGACCCAATTTATATCAGAGCGGGATTTGATTTGAGATTACTCATAATCTCAAATATAATTTCAAGGATTCATATGTTACATAAATTGAAAAGATTTATGGGTTTAGTTGCATTGGGTAAGTTGAGAGTGTGTTACTTAAGGGAAAGCA
>VYZW01045120.1:0-10605 GCA_013401315.1 Balaeniceps rex
AAAACAAGTATGTGTTGCTTGCAGTTGTTTTGTATATTCATTTCAGATCAATAGGCATAATTAACAATAATCTTAAAGTCATTAAGAAGATCCATAACAAAACAAAAGTTATACCTTGCTGCAAATATTTAAAAGATGTGATGCCATGTACNAGGTTCAGTATAGTTAGATAAATAAATAACAAGTAAGGGAAAGAGTATTTTTTAATTTGAAAAAAAATATTTTCTAATTCAAGCTTAGATAGACAATTTTTACGTATTGATTTTTAAAAGTCATCTATTTTCCATTGTGTAATTTCTATTACATTAATAGAAACATGAGCGAGCAGACAAATTCCAGGAATAGGAAGGATAAAAGCTGCCCTGGGGAAAAAACAGCCCTAGGCCCACACACTTAAGAGTGTAAGGCTTGTTGACAAATCGGACCATACCCATGAGCAAAGAATAAGGTCTAAGAACTGAGCCCCAGAAGATCCACTTGGGATAAAAACTACTTTCCTTTGCATTTTGAAGCTGGGACAAAGGTCTCTGCAATCAGTTGTGAGAGAGGGAAGTCAAAGAGATGGTGCATGGGGAACCTCGTCTGAAATTAAGGAACTGTGCTTGTGGAAAGAGACTATGGTCTCTTAAAGCAGTGTTTCTTCATTGTTGCTGATTATAATTAAGTGCTGAGTCAGTGCATTCCCGGAACCTCCTGACAAAAAAGATATAACCAAACAAGAGACAGTGAGGACAGCTAAGGCACCAGGAAGTGAAAAAAATCTCAAATATCAGAGGGTGTTTTTAGAAGTGGGTAGCCTAAAATTTGCCAAGGACTGCTTAGAAAAGAAGAGACTTGTTATTTTCTAGCCTCTTCTAATCTGCATTTTCTGTTAATCTAGGTGGCATATAATTTCATTTTCTTTTTTTAGCGATCAGAATAATTAATCAATAAATACCTGCCTAAGAACAGCAAGAGGCTCTCCATAATATGAAATCTTTCCATCAAGATGATACAGTCTTCTAAAAGTTTGGTCAGCTCACTTCTAAACTTTTGAAAGTTGTATGGCCTCTTACAGAGGTCAAGACACAGGGATTTCTTTTGGTCTTAAAATCCAGCATTCCGTAATTCTCCCCAATTATATGGTTGCCTCCACAAAGCTCCTTTAAAGTGTTCCTGTGTAATTGCTATAACTGCCAGGTTCCCAGTGGTGAAATTACAGAGATATATTGCCTCGCTAAAAAGGAGTATTTGTGGGCAGTTAACATTAAGATGTTCAGCAGTGCTTATATATGAGAAGTATACATGTATGCTCGTTCACAGTTATGGTGAACTTCTAAGAAAATATAAAATTATAGACTGGAGAAAATATATATTATTTCCTTCATAACTCATGAAAGCTCAGATGACATTTTAAATAACAACAAAATGAGACTTAGTATTAAAATTGTTAAGCGTGTAAATTTTAATTAAGAGTTGCTTACAGTATCTTAACTTGCACTTTAACTATCAGATTCCGCAGGATTACTACCTTTATGTTATGACTTTATTTATAATTTATTTTTTAAATATTGCTTCTTTTGACACATACATTTTTGGCACAGATTTATTGCTTACAGAGAATAATTCCAGGCCATTTCTCACAAATGCAATACTGAAGACCACTTCAAGGAGTCATTTAGCCTTTCTGTAATGTTCATAACCTTGAACAGAGACTGTGACTTTTTTCACTTTCAGGTGCTGCTGAGCACAGAACACGAGACATTTCAGTGACATCTACCACAGAGACCAGATTTAAATCTTATTTCTACTAATCTTAACCTAACTTTCTCTCTGAGAGCATTATTAATATAGTATGTTCCCTGATTGAGGGCTTCATTCAGTTGTGACCGAAATCAGTCTCTTAACTGATTTCAGGAGCAAGTATTAAGTTCTTTACAGTTTTACAGAAATGGTCAATAATGATGTTCCTATGTTTTTTCGTTCTGTGGGCTTTCAACCAGTAGACTAAATCTATCAGCTCACTTCATCAACAGCTAGCTACAGCCAGAGAACATTACATTGCTCACAGTATATGTTAAAGTTGACTTAGAAAAACAGAGTAAAGAAATCTCCACTTTCATTATCAGGACCAATTTAAAACTAGAAAAAGTCAAATCACATCTGAGCCCAGCCTGAGTCAGTAGTTGTATATGGAGTTACCTCTAAAATCACTTCATCCTGTCAAATCACTATTTAGGAGGAAGCCTGGGAGGAAAAGAAATGACAGATGTCTTTTCTGAATCTGTGAGATGCTGAGCTGTTTAAAGGAAAGTAAAAATGTGACAAATCCATTCATATTTTCCAGCAATACTGCCACTTCCCGTACCTGGGCTGCAAATTCTACTCATAGGAGTGTGTCTTCCAGCAAGCAACATCTAGAGCAGAGACTCACTGATGAACCTCCTGAGCTACAGAAATTGTTAACAGCCCTTGGAAATTCTGTAGGTAAGGTCAGAGTGAAAAGACTGGAGGCATTTCTCTTTCTTTATAGACCTCTGTATGTTGTTAAAGGGAAAACCTTTGTTTTGCTTTAAAATTCTCACCAGCCTCACCTCCTGTGAGCCCTAGTATGTTCCCCTCAAGCCTCAGCAAGCCTCAGATATTCTCATTAGTCCATGGGGGGAAACCAGCCTCCTGAGGACACACGTTTCCTTAAAATAGGAGATTTCATGGAAATCATCCAAGTTCTACATTGGCTCCAGCTTATCCAGTAAATTTTGATCTTGGAAATAAAACACCAGCAGGGGCAGCGCTACTAATTCTGTTCTCTCTTTCTTCCATGCATGTTTCTTCTTAAAAGATAAAAAATGCTCAAGTAAAAGTTTGGAACTCTTTGGTGATCATTATTAAGAATTCAGTAATTTAGAACTCTGACAAATTAATTTTAAATTTTGAAGAAAAATTTTCTATTTTCTCGGATCTAACCTTCTCAGCTTTGAATCTCATATGGTTTTGAAAAGGTAACACACCTGGCTTACAGTGGATATTTATTTGCCCTACAGTGTGATTGTCAACGCCACGTTGTCACGAATCCTGATTTAGGATCCTGCTGACTACACCAATTTGTCACAAATTAGTGATTTAGATCGCTTAAGGAATCACCACCAAAGGTATTAGCAAAAGTGGTTCTAATATGATGTTGTAAGTGCAACTTAACAAACTTCATTGGCAAGGTTCACTCTATTAATTACTGCATGGAAGAAACACACAAAGGAAAATTGAGTTACACTCCAGTTAAAATGATTCACAGAGAGACCAGGGACACAAAAGGGTACAGAGGACCCTCCTGTTGAGTCACGAGGTTCAGAGTGGACCCCCTTGCTTTCTAAACTCCTTCCTCAGAGAGGAGTCTAGGTGCAGCTAGCTCCAAACCTAGTCTCAGACTTGGTCAACGGTTTATGTCTAAGGGATTGTACATGCAAAGTTTATGTAATGTTTCATTAGCACCAATTCAGCAGGCAATCAAAGTTACCAAGACAAAATCAAAGTTACCATACTACAAGGTTATGCACGATATTGGTCATTTACCAAAGATTTGTCGTTGGTAGAAGGTCTCTCTGCCTCAAGGAGCAACCTTGAGATGTGTCCCAGACCAAGGGGAGATCACCGCCATGCAGCTATGCTGCCTAGCAGGGAGAGCTCAAAGAAGGCTCAGTTAGGCTGTCATATTTGTGGGATAAAGTGGTTGGCTCATAGTCAAATTACATGCAACAGAAAAGGTATGCATTAGACTCCTTGTACCCACAACTTTCTTCGTTCCTTGATAAATGAGCCTTGGAAAAGCCACCCGCTGTTCATGTGTCGATCGCATGATCGGTGTTCCAAACTCATATGCATTGATGCTCACGGTGTCACTCTGCTCCTTTGTGGGTTCTCAGAGAACAGATTGAAACTAGAGGAGTTCCCAGACCAGCTACGGCCCAGGCCTTTACTTCTTCCAGAGCCTGCACCAAACCACCACCAGTCTGGTCAAGGGGTCAAGCACACCCGTCACACATGTAAGAAGTGGGTGACCAACTGACTTTGTATAAAAATATTGTAAGGAATAAGCAAGTAATACATAGATATGACACAGGGCCTCCATTCATTAAATGTTTTACAGTACTGTAAGTCAGCATCAGAGACACATGACAGAAAGACATCAGTCAACATGGCTACTGCAATTTGTCCTTTCACAAAAAAGCATTTGGCAGCAGCTTTAACAGAGATTTCCTTGTCACACACATTCCAAACCTCAAAAATCTTACCTCACTAAATAAATCCAGCTCCATTGCTAAAAGTCATAAGCAATGTAGCACTTCACTGCTACCATACAGAAATAGATCCAAACATAAAACCATCTGTTTCCTAAGGAAAAAAACAAATCCCACACACAGTTTAGCACCTTCTCCATCTCTTCATAGTCTGTAGTTAAGTTTTCAATTTTTTAATTCAACTATAAGTTAGCAGAATGATATTCACAACTAAATTAGCTTTTCCAACTCTGAAACAACATTTTAATCCATCATTTTCAAAAATGCCTCCTACTCAAACTGTAAGTCAGAAAAAGCTTGTTATCCATAGATTTGGCTTTATATTAAAATTCTGAATGACGGGCTCTCAATATACTTAAACTGGAGCTTTGCAAAGTACCCTTAAAGAGTGCAAAGTAAAAACGTGGCTATAGTTATTAAATTATTCTTAGTGTATGATGTTCTTATAGTGCATGCTAACTACTCAATAACGCTTGACCTTGTTTTACAGAAGTATTCTTCTGTAGATTAATTTGCATCTAAAGTAATTTTATAACTGGCCTTAGAAAAGGTCTTCTAGGATTCATCCAATTAAGCTCTTAATTATGATACCTTTTTGTAATATTTCTACAAGACACACTATGTTCCCAGAAAGTTAAAGATCATACAGCATTGAATTATGAAGTGCGTAACACGTATGAGATTTCATTGCACATCTACGTATGTGCGTGTAACTACTCCAACAGATTTTGTCTGATACAGGCTGTCTTTCATAAAAAGGCAAATCACTTTTAATCAACGGTTAAATCAGAATAGTCTTGGACACACAAAAACAACCTGGAGAGTACACAATTTGGCTTCATTACATTATCCAACACTTCTTTAAAAGCTTTATTGATGATTTCTTGATAAGCAGCATTCAATACTTAGAGTGTGTCTATTGACACTGTTACATATTTACGTAAATCCTCTGCAAACATCTTGGCTAAACAAAAAAAAAAGAAAGTATTGCTGTGACAGACTACTTTCAAAAGCATTTTTAACTCCCTGTTTCATGAAATAATTTATTTCTGGGGAATATATATTTATAATTTCCTCTGTACTCATTTTCCTTTTATATTTTATTTCTTAAAGTCAGCAGTGCCCGGAATTTATTCATGTCAGCTCTTGAATTGATTTATGTTAAGTGACTAGGCACCAATATTTCTGGATTCTGTTACAAGCTTCTTCCTTGTCTTGTCGTATAACTTTGATCAAAGTCAGTTACACTCAAAATTTCAGGTGTCTCTACTTTTGGTTATTCATGCTGAGAAACATGGAGTGTCATCTCCAGAGGTAATGAATACCTAACAGGTTCAATCCCTTTCGTTTGAAGCTTTAAGTGTTCAGCAAATCTGGAGAGAAAAACAGATTCAAAGGCAGAAGACTCAAAAAGTCATGAGGCATGCAAAAATCATTGATACCCCTCAAGGCAGATGTGATATTAACGATGGGAAAGGAAGTTTGTACAGAATCTCCCTAACGATGGGACATGAAGCACACACCGCACCAAGCATATTAATGAGGGGAAAAGACAGGGATTCAGTTCCCTTATATTTCTCTTTCCTGCCACCTCCAAGGAATCTGCATCTGACTTGTAAAATCAGGTCTTGATGTCTTTACACATCATGTTTTTATCTAGAAGGAAAGTATAGCAATATGTATCTGTATCATGTCATGCAGACTTTCCAACATTTGCAATGTGAATTCTGAAGGCTGCAAGACCTTGTGTAAACATACAGTATCGTCAGCTTCCAGCCTCTGTGCCAGATTCCAGATTCCAGGTAATCAAAACACAATGTACCACAAATGTAAACAGTAATGACATATGCAGAGTCCTTCCCAAAAATCCTCATACAAACAAGACCAGACATACAGAGCTAGTCACTGTGCTAGTTATTTCATAGTCACTCAGACAGGCCGGAGAACTGAGCTGAGAGGCAGATCATGAAGTTCAGCAAGGGGAAACACCAAATCCTGCATCTGGGGAGGAACAACCCTGTGCACCAGTGCAGGCTGGGGCCTGACTGGCTGGAAAGCAGAAAAGGACTTGGGAGGTTCTGGTGGGCAACAAGCGGATCATGCACCCACGTGGCAAAGCAGGCCAACAGCATCCTGGGCTGGATTAGGAGAAACGTCGCCAGCAGGTCAAGGGAGGTGATCCTTCCCCTTTGCTCAGCACTGGTGAGATACATCTGGAGTGCTGGGTCTTGTTCTGGGCTCCCAAGGAGATATGGACATGCTGGAGAGAGTCCAACAAAAGGCCATGAAGATGATGAAGGGACTGGAGCATCTCTCTTATGAGGAAGGGCTGAAAGAGCTGGGACTGTATAGAGAAGAGAAGGCTCAGGGGGATCTTATCAATGTATATAAATGCCCGATGGGAAGGAAGGAAGACAAGGGAGCCAGGCTCTTCTCAGTGGTGCCAGTGACAGGACAGGACACGATGGACGCAGATTAAAAACCATGAAACTCCATGTGAACAAAACACTTTTACTGTGAGCGTGATCAGACACGGGCATAGGTTGCCCGGAGAGGTTCTGGAGTCTCCATCCTTTGGAATATTCAAAACCGTGCTGGGACACGGTGCTGGGCAACCTGCTCTGTCTGACCCTGCTTGGGCCAGGGGCTCGACCCCCTCCCAAGAGGTCTCCTCCTACCTCAAGCATTCTGTTACTCTCTGAGAAGCAAAACTCCACCCCTCTGCCTTTCCTAACGAGAGGGCAGCATTAGCAGGACTCGGCCAGCAGACAGTAGCAAAGCCAAAGTGTGTGCTGCAAGACCCCTGCAGGGAGAACCAGCAGCACTGACACTAGAATGGTTTTTAATCACCCCTGCCTAGGCCCTGCCACCAGCGGAGGACACACTGTGGCCCAACAAAGCCCAGTCTTCCCTCCACAGACAGAGACTACATCCCTTTCTCCAACACTCCTCTTCACACTCTCAAGTGGCTCCAGACCTTAATATGATGGAAAAATATGGTAATAGGTCAAAAATGGCAGAAACGAGACAGCTTTTCCTCAGAGGATGTGCACCTACACCCCTGCCACAGCCTTCCTAACGGCTGCAGCCCAGCCGCCCGCCTCAACCCCCTTCCGCACCCGCCGGAGGCGCCCTGCCTCGGTAGCTGTCATGGCGGATGTCCTTCGGCGGGAGGCAGAGGCACTTCCGCCTCGGTACCCATCATGGCGGGAAGCGGCCTCGGTCTTGCGCCGCGGCTGGCTGACGGCGATGGGGAACGGAAGGGAGGGTGTCACGTGGGTGCGTGCCGGCGTTGGTTGCCATGGTGCCGTGAGGGGCCCGCCGCCATGGCGCTGCCCGCACCGCCCCCCGCCCGCGTCTTCGCCGAGCTCGTCCCGGCCCAGGCCCCGACCCCAGCGCCGGCGGGACGCGGCGGTCCCCCCGCGCCGTTCGNCCAGAGCGCCCGCCAGCGCGGCGTCCCGGTGAGAGCCGCCGCCCGGCGTCCGCCTCCTGCAGCGCCCGGGGCGGAGCGGGGGGTCCTCGGTGGCGCCGGGCTCTGGGGGGCGGGCGGCTCCGCCGGGGGAAGGCGATGGGAGGAGCGGGCCGGGCAGTTCCCCTCAGCTGCGGGGTCCAGCTGGCGGCTCCCCGGGCCTCCGCTACCCCGCTAGGCAGCCTGCGGGGTAAGGTGCCTTCCTGCCGGCGACGGGAGCAGCGGGGTAGCTGCTGCCCCGCTGGGCAGCCCCGAGGGGAAAGGTGCCCGCTGAGGGGCCCCGGGCGCAGTGCGTGGGGCGCTGCCTGCATCGGCCTGGCCGGCGGGAAGCAGAGGAGTAACGGGGTTTGGAGCTCTCGGCCCGCTGCCTCGGGAACACAGCGGCCGCTGGGGCGCTGCTGTGAAAGCTTGCCTGTCTTTGGGAGGTTGCAGCTTTGCCAGCCTCAGCAGAAAAGGTGGAATGTCGCTACTCGGGCTCTCCAACAGGTTGCTTGTTTTGCATGTGAAAACCACCCCGCTTCGACTGTCTCATCTGTTCATGTGATACAGCATCCTCACGTGCATACGGATGAAACGGATAAAGGGGTACACAGCAACATAACTTAACCTATACATGTGTGTAAGCGTCGGTGTAAGTATGTGATTACCATAGCTTAGTGACAAATGCCTACAGAGCTTTTTCCTCTTTTTCTTCCACTCAAGTAGAGAGGTATGAAAAAACGTGAGACGTGATCAAGGTAGTTGAAGTGACAGAAACCCCTTGTGGGCTCAGAAAGTGCCTTTATCATAAGTTTTTTCGCCCTAGGAAGTCATTTTATGACAATGAGAAAAGCATAGTCTTGGCTTTAAAGCTTTGTCCACACTGTAAATGCTCAGTAAAGGTGATATTTGTCCTAGCAATTGTGCTGCTGATGTTTTTGGATTGTATAAAAGAGTTTTGGACAGTGTTCCATGCCTAGGACTTCTAAAAACGGAATAAAGCTGATCTTTGATGGAATAAGTGGTTGCTTTTGAAAGTTACTTACTATTGAAGTTCACCAGGAAGTTTGTGCCTTTTTAGTGTATTCACAAATGAGGTGGGGAAAAGGGACATGACAGAGTTTGCTATGAACACCAGATTATTCAATGTAGTAAAAAAGAATTGCAGAAGGGTTTCATGATACTGCATGATGTTACAGTGCAATTCAGTATTAGTAAATGCAAAGTAAGAGAGTAAGTTACTCGGCCTGAACAGTGATGTGCTTACAGTGAAATTGCATGCCCACATCTCAGATGCTGCATGCATTTGAAGATAAGTGCTGACTCCCACTTTTTTTTCCCCCAGCAAAATAGGATTTACTGTTTTCTTTTAAAACTGATAGTGATGCTGTCTCTGTTTTTGTAGTAGCTAAATAAAGCATTTGTTCAGGAATAAAGACGGGAATAAAAAGACTCCTTAACCCCTGATTTAGAAAAAACTCATATTGCAGCTATGGGACTAGATGGCAAGGAGACGTGGAGGCTGCTGTGGGCTAGATACATGATCCTGCTCCCTACATTTTTCCCAAATGCATGGCTGGGTGCGTGTCTGTCATGGGCAGCACGATTCTGTTGCCATCAGAATGACTTGTTCAGTCAGAAACAGTGCATTTTTGTGTGGGATTACAGGTTGAATGCCTTCAGTTTCTATTAAGTGAGTTAATAGGAGTTTAAAGTCTGGTGGATTTTAAGAGGAACGGGAGAAGACAAGGCAACTCATCATGCATTTATTTTTATTAGTAGAGAAAATTATAAGCTTTGTACCCACCACCATGGTGAGTGTTGCGTTAAAAGGGTTAAAATAACTTGGCAGATGCCCAATTTGTCGTTATAAGTCCAGTCGCGTTCAGTGTACTGAACTATCACGATTACAGATGCACAAATAACACGATACACCTTCAGTCTAGTCGCGTCCCATGAACTACCACGGCCACACTTAAAGAGTCTGGTCGTGTTCAATGAGAACTATCACGGCTAGATTTAATGAATAGTGCAGTTTATTAAAGCAACAGATACACACGTTCTTTTGGATTACTGGTGATAAATTCACTGTCTGCAAAGCAGGTGCAAATACCGAGAGTATGTATAATGCATTAAAAGATATAAAGTGACTCTATAGAGGTTTCTAAGTTTCCCAGGGAGGCATTTGGTATAACCAAGTGTTCGAATCTTATCCAAAGGCGTCCCAATGGGGGGGAAGAGAGGCTCAGCCCGTCAACTGATCCCAGAAGTCAGAGTGATACACGATGGTATCTTCCCTAACATTCTCTCTTAAGCTATTTTATACTATATTTTACTTTTCAGGTGGAGCTTGAGTGACTCTAGTCATACATACCTTTGTTATGATTGGTGTAAAATTTTCTCGCTTTGCTTTTAAAGGTATAAACTAGGAAAATTCAAAGCGCAAGCTCAGTGAGGGGTGGTTCGCACCTTGGAGGCAGGTAGCTTTTGGGATGGAGGTGTGTTTTGGTATTATAATGATATTAGAATGAGCAAAGTGCACCAAAGTACAGCATTTTGTCAAAAACATGACAGACTGTTGGCCCAGGGTGGCAAATATGCAGCTTATCTGTTCCGTGGTACCTTCAAGTTCCCATATTATCATAGAGCCTGGCCGCAGAGTCTCCACACTGCTCCACCCTCTGGGCAGTTCCTCTTAGAGCCAGCACGCCAAGTTCCCCTGGCGTTGCCAACATCTAAGGTTGCGGGCCTAGGGAACTTCCATGGAATGGATTCTTTGCATGTCAGCCGCACTCCACCCTGGAAGCTTCTTCGATGCTGTACCTTTCCTAAAAATGTGAATATAAGTTTAATTTCTAAGTCACCTCCAGCAATTATTCCACA
>VYZW01045120.1:10782-34031 GCA_013401315.1 Balaeniceps rex
CCATGAACTACCACGGCCACACTTAAAGAGTCTGGTCGTGTTCAATGAGAACTATCACGGCTAGATTTAATGAATAGTGCAGTTTATTAAAGCAACAGATACACACGTTCTTTTGGATTACTGGTGATAAATTCACTGTCTGCAAAGCAGGTGCAAATACCGAGAGTATGTATAATGCATTAAAAGATATAAAGTGACTCTATAGAGGTTTCTAAGTTTCCCAGGGAGGCATTTGGTATAACCAAGTGTTCGAATCTTATCCAAAGGCGTCCCAATGGGGGGGAAGAGAGGCTCAGCCCGTCAACTGATCCCAGAAGTCAGAGTGATACACGATGGTATCTTCCCTAACATTCTCTCTTAAGCTATTTTATACTATATTTTACTTTTCAGGTGGAGCTTGAGTGACTCTAGTCATACATACCTTTGTTATGATTGGTGTAAAATTTTCTCGCTTTGCTTTTAAAGGTATAAACTAGGAAAATTCAAAGCGCAAGCTCAGTGAGGGGTGGTTCGCACCTTGGAGGCAGGTAGCTTTTGGGATGGAGGTGTGTTTTGGTATTATAATGATATTAGAATGAGCAAAGTGCACCAAAGTACAGCATTTTGTCAAAAACATGACAGACTGTTGGCCCAGGGTGGCAAATATGCAGCTTATCTGTTCCGTGGTACCTTCAAGTTCCCATATTATCATAGAGCCTGGCCGCAGAGTCTCCACACTGCTCCACCCTCTGGGCAGTTCCTCTTAGAGCCAGCACGCCAAGTTCCCCTGGCGTTGCCAACATCTAAGGTTGCGGGCCTAGGGAACTTCCATGGAATGGATTCTTTGCATGTCAGCCGCACTCCACCCTGGAAGCTTCTTCGATGCTGTACCTTTCCTAAAAATGTGAATATAAGTTTAATTTCTAAGTCACCTCCAGCAATTATTCCACAGTGAGCTATCAGATCGTGGGGTATTTTCATTCTGGCTGCAATTAAATAGCTCTTCAGAGTGTGGATAGATTAGAAAAGATTGTTGCAGATACTTCCCTACAGTGAATCTGAATAACTGCCTTACAGTTTTGACATGAGCCTGATTGAATTAGGATAGCAGGGAGCATTCAACATGTGGCGGATGGCACACAAAAGGAGTAGGCAGGATGTTAAATAAGCGAGCATGCTTTAGAGGGGCTGTGCACAGTACTCCAGGCTGGAAAAAATAATTGCAAAATGGAGTATGACCTGGACAAACAAATGGTTATATTTGGCTATATGCAGTCAGATTCAGAAATGTAGTGGGAGCCGTGGTGTAACCTAGGTAGAGAGTAGACTGTTTTTACAATGAGAGCATTCATTGTCTTATTATAGTTATAATAATTTCACAGTAATCTTTTGCTGTTTCAGAGATGCCATGTGTTGGAGAATGGAAATGTTAGTTCTTCCTACTTACTTGAGGGACTGTGAAATGCTGCTTAAGTTGTGGGTTTCTCAGTGTTAGCAAAGCGTTAGCTCTAGGGAACTCTGAGAAAAACAACATGAAGGTTTTTTTTTTTCATAGTAGTTCCCTGCAGTATAATTTTTAGTGCTTTGTTCCAATCCAATTTTAAATCACTCCACTGCTGGAGCTTTTATTTGCCTGTAGCTTTTCTACTAACAACTCTCACTGCTGGCGATTTGTTCTTAACTGCATTTGCTAACATCACTTGTAGCTAATCCATTCTAGACCACTATAAAATTAATATCTCTTCACAATCTCCATAGGGTTCTAGTTGTTGCAAGCTTATCTAAGGCCTCTTTAGAAATCAGCTGGCTATTCTATATATTTATTTTTAATTAATCCGTAGAACAATTTCCTTAACCCTTGTTGTTGCTATCATAGGAAGTCTGTGAGATCAGAAGTGCATAACCCTTGCAGTAGCAGGAGCTTGCATTAGCAGCTTGTCAGGATGCCTGGGGGAAGCACCTAATTTCCATATATATTTACACAGGATTTTAATCAGAAATAGATGCACATAGTAGCATTTATTTATAGAGTGCTGTAAGTATATGCAGCACTTCAGACCACAGAATCTGCTTTGAAGGCTGCAGGGAAGGTAAAGTCAATGGGGAAACCAATCTCTCTTACTCAGCCCAGCTGCTCAAAAGGAACATTTTTTTCCTCTTTCTCTAGAGGCAAACTGATTTTATATTTACCACCTATGATTTATTTGGGGATTGGTGTGGAGATGACACTTGTTTTCTTTAATCACTGTATCTAACAATTGGCATTGGCCATCTTGTTTAAAAATAACAGTGACAATATTTGTTGTACCGGTCAGAGTGTTATTTAACAGAACAAACAAACCAGCTCACAAACTATATCCAGTGGGCTCTGGCTTAGAATTTGTCGGTACTAGGATATATCCTTGGATATATGTGCAATATTCTCCATATTTTGAAACTGTTATTTAGGAGTCACAGTTACGGATGCACATCCATACATTCTGTTAAAAAGAAAGATTTTGAAGTTTTGCTCACTTGGTTACAAAATCTTCTAATTTCAATATATCCTTGAATAAGAAAGGTAGAAACCTGCATAAGGCATCACCTTTTTTAGACTACCACATATTTTAAGAAATACCCACAAAGTACCATTATATTTGCTGAGTACAAATCTGCTTTTTATCTTTCTTAAAATAACTGTTACATATACTTCTGTTGTTTCTTGAATGGACATTGAGCAGCAGAAACTTCTTCACTGTAGATTTTTAGGTTGTCGTTCTGTCTGTCTAATGCCAAACAGAACAGACAGAGTGAGGGGATGAGAGGCTGGAGCACAGGTAACCAGATGCCTAGCTGGGATACGTGCTGACTGTAGGTGCTTGTCATCCTTAACTGTCCGGGGACACTAAGATGGATGGGCTGTTAGGAGATACAAGCATACATCAAGACTCTCATTAACCATTTCTTTAGTACTAAGAACAAAAATGCTACATCTTCTTATGGAAGAAGCTAACTCTTTTGGTTGTTTAAATATCTTTATTTTTTGTAATGTAAAGTTATATTGGATATATGAGTGCAAATGTACAAGTAAGAGACATTTCCAGGTCTCCAGATTTTTTTATTTGTAACTGCACATATCAGCATAGCTTACCACAACAGTGCATTAGTGTACATTTCCAAACTATAAACACTCTCACTTACTGAGACTGGTCTTGTGTTTCTTAAAACAGTCTCACAGTTTTGTTAACTCAGTAACTAGGAGCAGAACACATAACTTTATCTGCGGCTAGGCTTTTCTCATACTGTACCGTTATATAGCTGTCTCCTTGAAGTGTGCTTTCACTGATTATTTATTTAGTTTTTTCCCTGTTCTTCTCCGGGGAAAGGAGCAGTCATTCCTGTAAACAGCAGTGGTGTCATGAGGGTGGACACAATCGTCCTGTGAAGAAGAAATTGTTCAGAAGTAGCAGATAGGTAGGAAGAAGGGCTATATAAGATTCTTTTTTTCTGTTGAAAAGAAGGAAAATATAAAGCAAAGCACAGTTCTACACTTGATAGTGTAAGCTCAATGGGATATTGACTGTCTTTCATTTTGTGTTTACAGTACCTGCAACAGTGATGGTTTATGTTACTGATGGCTCAAAAAATAGGCTGTATAAGCAGGATGCAAGTGCGATTCGGTTAAGAATTGTTCAATGGCTTCTGGGGTAATTGAGTTATCACATAACAATAATGTTATATTCATTTAATTTTTCTACTGTGATTCTTGGCCCACAGATTTAGAAAATGGAGAGAGTTACTCCAGAAGTTCAGAATACTGGACACATCAGAAGTGTAGCTTTCCCTAAGTCACAGTGAAAACTTCTTTTCCTGTGGCTATTGCAATCAAATGGATAGTTCCTCAGCCAAAATATGAACAGTAGACATAAGCAGTAGTAAAAAAAGCCTTTTGCTTTTGATGTAATCGAAGTCCTGATTCCAATTTAAAATTCTATTGTCACCTACCTGTCTTTTCCATATCTTTGTCTGAACACACTCCTGAACAGGAACAAAGTATCTAACAGCAGATGTATCACAGGAGGCTACCTTGTTATGACTTCAGCAATTATTTTGTCCATTTATCTTCAATAACACATACAGCTCCTGGCAAATTTGGTGGTATAAAAATCACCTCTGAGGAAAATTTTATAATAGGTGGCACAAAATGATCTTTCACTCCCTTTGCATTGATCTTGCAATAGGGCCTGGAGCCACAGGATGGCACTGTCCTTAAATACACAGGAACCTTGAGGAGGGCAAAACCAAATTAGAAGACTTTAATCCGTTCAGCAGGAAAGAGAAGATTTTTTTAAAAAGGATTAAGGAGCGAGGACGAGGAAAAACAAATGTACTTTTTCTATGTTTGCTCTAAAGTTTTATTACAGTATAGTTATTTCTGTAAAATATGAGTTGTAGAAGAAAGCTTTTCTGTGTGGTTATTTCTATAAGATATGTAGGAGCTCTAGAAAAAAACCTTTCTTGTCAATTGTAATTGGATTCTATCATAAATAGTAAGATTTGTTCCATTTTGTAAATTAAAAGAGTTGTTGGTGCTGGACTGACTTCAGCGCGCTCTAGCAAACCACAGCCAGCCACGCTGCCGAAGTACCTCAAACCTATCATTGCAAAAGGGGAAATACGTTTTTTAGGGATTAACTGGCCCTGGTCCTTGCCCTTACTAGAAGAGACCATCCAAAAATAGGACTGTTGTGCTTGAATTTGAGCACTGTCAATCAATCATAAAATTGAAATTTCAAAATTTGTTTCTTGTAGGCTGATGTGCAATGGTAATTATGGATCTAATTTCCATATGATATTTTAAAAGCACAATGCTTCTCATGATTAATGTCATTTATATAAACTTATGCATGCATGCTGCATGATGAACTTGAAGATTTGAGCCTCTGTAGGAAATATTCTGACAAAAAGCATCTTTTGAAATGTGTCAACACTGAAAGCAAATATTGTTTTCCTATGCAAATCAGTTTAGTAAGTAAAACTTTTTCAGTAATTGGAAGGCTTAATATCTGCTTCCCTACAGTTCCTGGGTATTAATGCAAAGTTATATTTACAATTAAATTGTAAACCGTGCTTTTTGTTGTGTTATAGCAATTTTACAATAATTGTTCATCCAAACTGTTTACCAAAGAGGGAAGCGGGTGAAAGAAATGTGATTGTTAGACCTCTAGCAAGCCGGTCAAATATTCAGATGTAGCTGGAGTTATTCTGTATCTTGGATAGTTCAGTATCTTATTTATAAGTCTTACAGGATTTGCTAGTGCTCTGTGCAGCCATTGTGTTCAATATTGTAGCTGCTGTTAATGCAAAAGTGTCACTGGTGGAATAGCCTCTTTTAAGGGTTACCATTCTGCCAGACTAACCAGTGCTCAGTCACTGTTTACATCACCTTGCTACAAGCCGCTACTGTTGAAATATCTTAAAATAGGGGCCTGAAAAGCACTCTTCACATACTAACTTTCTGAAAACAACTGAAGCTTCTAATTTTTTGAACCAGGTGAATTTAGTTACACACTGATACACACAGCTTCTAGCCAGCAGTCACTTTTAAGACCTAATTGTTCTCTCCAAGTGAATAGCAGCAAAATTACATCATAGAGCTACTGTATAATTTACTTTAAATAATGTCAAGAAGTCTTTAACATCCAGCTAGTTTTTAACTGAAGAGATTTGCATGGAAAATTCCAAATTTCTGTTGCTAAGTCATAAGTAATGAGCCAAAACAGTTCAACTTTTACAGAACACAATGTACATACATTTCCAACAGATGCTTAATTTCTGTCTTTTAAGATTATATTCTTGTACTTTGTTTTAGGAAGAAAATATGACTGTAACAGAGGATTTTAGTATAGTAGAAAATACTTACCAAATGGAAGCAGAGGTATGTATTCAACCTTACCAAAAGTAATAAGAAAAAAAGAATAAGAAATGTAGCAAGGACCAATGAAAATTTGCAGACTGTCTTTCCTCATACCGAGGATTGGATGTTCTCTACAGTAAAGGCAGCGTAGTCCAAAGAAACTGATGAAGGACTGCAGTTTAAAGCAGAGTTCAGCTGCAGTCTTCTGTTGTGTGCAGAATTTGTTTTCTGCTACTGTAATATAGAAAGAATTCTATTCTTCTCAGATAAATGTGTGCTTTTTAAATATTACACAGTGCTACAGGAGGGAATATTTGGTTCTGGGGCTCTAAGGTTGTCCTGTGGCAGTGTAAACAAACCCACAATTCTGCACTCTCCTTCACCCATAGCCCTTCCTGCCCTCTGCTTCTTGCAAGGAGCTGTACTTAGGTGATCAGGTGATAGGTCAGTTCAGAAAGCTGCTCTGGTTAATAACTTTTTTTTTTGCAGATTAGCTTTTATTTTTTTCCATTATTTTAGCTTCCTGAACTGGAGGCAATGCAAGGCAGAGGACAGGAGTGGATGGGGGACAACAATGGTGTGGCAACCCTAATCTAGATCTATTTAAGCCACAGTTGAACAGCACCTGGACTTTGGTCTATTCTGCATGACTCTGCCATCACCTTGCTGCAAGTAAAGCAAAGCTAATTGTTTCCTAGGTAATTGACTTGGAATTCTGTAGGTAAAAAGTGCTGTGTGAAAGCCAAATATGATGGGAATAATCCCATTTACTTCAGAAGCAGCTTGGGAGTATATTTTTGCACGTTCATGCTATAGTAAGAAATAAATGCTGTGCTGGGAACATTCACTGAGGTAAATTATGTGTTTTCAGTCAGTGGATCTTTTTAGAGCAGCAAACTTTAATCACTACCCAGCAAATTTACAGATTCTTATGGAGTAAACCTGGAAGCCTGCAATAAAATGATAGCTGTTTTATAGAGCTGTTGTTTACAATCCCCTAAAACAGGGTTCAGCCTCTTTAGTTTGCTTGCTTGCTTTAAGACATATTCTCATCTAAATAACAGCAATAAATACAGAAATAATCGAGAATTTGGAGAACAAAATTTGGATTTTAAAATGAGTCTTTAGATACTTAAATGCTATGCATCAGTGTCATGTTCTGAATGACTTTAACTTCATAAAGTAGACACCTACTGTCATGAGAGCTTAAATCACCATGTTTTTTAGATAAGCTATAATTAAAAATAAATAAAACTATATTGAATTATTATTTAGGCTACAGGCAAGCTTAGGCTTACTACTTCAGTTGTAAGTGGTAGCTTAACCAATCATCTCCCTTCTGCTATTAATTTTTATACAACAAAGATTGTACGTGGAAACATGAATTTAGTGTTCATTTGTAGGCAGCCTGGGCCAGCTGTAATTGCTGTTCAAAAGTTGTATGGCTGCCTAGGACCTGGGTGTCAGAATTTGAAAAATCTAGCCATAGTACTGCTGTTTTGGCTGCCCTGTACACTTAAGTAGCAGTATGGTCCCTCTTTATGCAGAGATCAGTTTCTCTTTGCTTCACCCTTTATGTATGTACTGGTTTCATTAGTGCAGCTTCATAAACCAATGAAGTTCTATTGACCAGCGTGTTTGCATGCTTTAGCGATATAAATGAATTTAAAATTAACTTATACTCACTTCTTTACTAAAGAGTTTGCCTTTATATTTGTGTTATACATAAAATCATGGAAGTCGTGCATTATTTCATTCTATAAACTCTTTTTACCATTTGTCTACGGTAAGAGTTTTTAGAAGACTGAAGAAATTCCCAGACAAATAGCTATTTTAAGGTACAATTAAAAATTCAAGATAGGCTTTCAACTGTAAGGAGATAAATTTTAATTCATGCTATAACAAAGGAAAATATGCAGAAGAATGAAGTTGTGTATGAGATGACAAAGCTCTATAATATCTTAATCATAATAGTTCAGTTATTGCATGATGATCTCATGGGATGAAGATTATGTTGGGTTTGTGCATTTCTTAATATATTGCCTCCTTATAAACCATAACTTCTTGTCCTTTACAGCCTTACCCAAACCTTAAAATGTTCATAATGGTTTTGCATACCCTCATATTACTTTTTCACACTTTTTAACCTTAATCATAATTTTATTGAAGAAATGGAAACGCTGCTTTGCATCTTAATGCTCAGGTATCCTCTGTAAACATAAGTGGAATTTATTGCATCTAGCTCTAAATAAAAACTGTGATTTTTAGGGGGAAAACCCAATAAAATTCACAGCTATTGCTCAGTTGTTTTCTGCCCTTGAGGGTACCTGATTACGTGCTGCTGCTTTAACAATGAAGTTCCTGAGTGCCCAGAACTGCCCGTCTGAGCAGCTTATCTCTTGCTTGAGACCCACAGTTCTTTTGTTTGATCATTCTTTTGTTTCATCCCCTTGAGGGAACTGATCTTGTAAACACTGATAGCAATCTGGAAAACACTGTGACAGTCCTCATAGTGAGACTTTCAACTTTCCACAAAATATGACTATGACAGTTTTTTTGCAAGACAGCACAAGAGGACGTATGCCTTTTATATATGGCAAGAACTCCCACTAAAGAAAGAAATCTAGATTTAGTCTCATCTTCAGTCTTTGCTCAAATTGGTACTGCACCTTCCAGAAAGTGATCCAACCCCCAAGTTACAGATAAAGGGTGCGCAGCTGAGATTAAGAAGCAGACTGGGTGTAGTTTTGCACAACAGGTGTGACCCTTTGTCCTTGTAGGAGATGGAATTGCCCTGCCACTCCATCTTGGTCAGTCTTTAAGGCCCTAAGCCCAGCTTTTGCTCAGTTGTGTGAAGAGCTACTGAGCCAGTGTAAGGATTCAAGCCGGGATGAGGTACATGTACTGCGCTGGGAGCCTACCAAGGGTGACAAGACATGTGCATTAATTACTTTGTGACAATTGTCAATATCCATGTTTTACCTTACCCTGTATACGAGGTAGCCCCTCCTCTCTCACTGACAGATTCAACTTCCTTGACTTACCTCATTTTCCACAGGATAAATCTATGGTGTGCACACGGGAAGCTACTGCAGTGCAGCTGACATGCCATAACTCGGATTTCTGTACTGTACACCTTCACTGGGATAGATTGCTGCATGGACTGCAGCAATCACAGGGATGACTCTACATCACAGGGGTTGGCAGTGGAATTTTCTTCACCACAGCTTTTTTTCTCCCCCCTCCCCGTTGTAGCTGTATTACTGTGCAAAAAGAAAGAATCAGGGATAAGAGAGAAGGTGAGCCTGACTTGGTGGTGAGGGCACTGTACTAGGAAGGTGATATGAGGGTTTAGTTCATCTAAAAGAAGAGCTTGGGACCCAGGATTTCCGATTCCTGAATGCTGTAGCAGCTTGGCATCATTGCTGCACTCCTGGCATCTGTACTCTGCCACAGAAGAAGGCTGGCTCCTGCCTGGAAACTCGCCGCCTGGCTGGCACTTCCCCGCAAGGAAGGCTGTAGGGCTCTGGATCCAGGCTGATAGTGGTGCCTACTTTGTAGCACTTGGAAAAGCACCCGCATGCCTGATGCATCTGTATTTAATGCTTATTGCCAAAGCCACAGACAGCTAGATCTTTAAATTGTTTTTAATCCAAGTCTGAAGTGCCCAGTTCTCTGTAGGCACTGGAGTGAGTCTGTTCAGCCAGCACAGGGTTTTGAGCCCACTGCAAGCTGGACTGGGCTAGGCTTAGTTTAATCTCACAGTTTGGGTTTCTTGAACCTAATGCTTGGAATTAAGATGTAATTTTCCTTCCTGCACAATGTTTTCCACATCATTTTGCTTGGGCTTCTGCATAATTAACATCTAGTAATCTAAAAAGGGAAGAACCAGGATGCATCTAGTCATGTGTCCCAAAGAGCATGTTCATTCTTCAAATTGTCTACATACCAAGAATGCCGTACTTCCTCACAGGAGAGCATTTCTTAATCCTCAATTTTAAACCATTTTGTGAACTTATTTCTGTTGCAAACCCAAGGATAGTCTCTAGGGCTATATAAAAGTGTTCTAAGTAAATAAACGTTGGCGTTATATACAGGACTAGTATGTTTAGTTAGTTTGTACATATCTGGCTTTATACTGATTTAAATAAAAATGTTGAATCATAGGGGAAAAGTGAAAAAAATTACTTGTGTGATGTCTGTGTTCACTCCCAGGTCTGTATTATATTCAACGATTTTGGAAAAATGCAGAATGTTTGCAACTTACTCATTGAAAAGTTAGGCACCTCTGTTACCATCAGTCCACCTCATTTCTACCATACACCAGAAGCCATAGACACCCTTCGGTAAGTTCTCTCTCATGCCATAGATTTTACAGCCTCAGATAACAGTTAATATGAATACATAATTTATACTGTTTGTAATGGGAGCAAATAGTTTCCTTCGCACCTATTAAAATTTATGTTCAAATATTTCAGTATTTGTTTTAAATATAAATTAATGCTGTTCAGCCTAGAAGTAAAGCTTGTTCTTTCTACAGTGTCTCTGTGCAAAAGCAGAATGTAATAAAAATATTTTCCCACTGATTTTCGTCGGAAGTATAATCTACTGTGAATATTAGGTCAACAGAATTTGACTTTGGTTACATCAGTACGTATAGATTTAGTTTGTATTTACTCATGAAGGTACAAGTGTGTTACCATGTTGATAATTCTAAGTACCCTCGCCAATTCCCGTTACCCTTAGCTGCTGGCATGATCTGAAAAGAACCACATACAGTGCTTGCTCAGCATCGAAACGTGCTACTTTGAAGCTCACGGTCTTGATATTTTGGACGTTAACTATTCAAGTCCTGCTTCTCCCATGGGGGGGCAGAGGGAAGTTTAATCTGCATTTGGGTTTTGCCTCTTCAAAGAAAACAATTATGCCTTGTCCAAGAAGCAAGCTCAACTAGCTGCTGCTAATGGTTCTGGAGATGTCAGAAGTGTATCTCAAAGGTATCTACGCAGGAGTCTGGAAATCAGGCCAGTGAGGTTAAATAGGTGCTAGCACGCCTTACAGCTGGGCCACCCAAATGCCTGGAGCAAGGGTTGACCTCTTGCTCTGCACCGCACACCACGGATGCCTGCAGCGTATAGGTGTTAGAAATGCTTGATCATAGCTGATGAGGATGCTGACATTTTCTCTGCACGCTCCCCACCTCAAACTCCTAAACTATGACCCAGAACCTGGGGGAAGGTGATGTGTCTTACATCTATGCAGATACAAAAGCTGAGGCATTAAAAAAAAAAATATGCTTGGCAGGAATACTTGTACATCAGTTGGCCCTGCTTGTTTTTGTGCTTCTTTTTCTACTTCTCAGCCGTCAAGTATGTGTTGCTGCTGTTGGAAACATACGACGGAAAGCTCAAGAAGTCTGTCGACTGTTTGGCCAGTCATTGGGAAAACCTTTATTAATAAGGGAAGAAGAAACAAAAGAATGGGGAGGCCATACAGACAGTTATCTATTGAACTCCCCAGATTCACTGACTCTGCAGGAAAGAATCCAGAACTCTACTGCTTATGCTTCTTGTAGAGTGTTTGCTGTGTTTGAGATAAAGGGAAAAGAAAACAGAAGAAACAAGTTGCTCTAGAAACTTTCAAATCCTATACTTTTTCTTAATAAAATTTTTATGCTTTCTTGAGTTTTTTGCTGTTGGTTTTTTACTTTATTCTTACGGAAGCAAGTAGAGTTAAGAGAGGAGATTAAGAATGCGGGTTGTGTAGTGAGCCAACCTAGAAGGTTTCTTAACATTTGTCCAGGTGCAAAAAAAGTAGATTAACTCTTTGTTTGCATGTATCATTTGAAAGCAGCACAATGCATGCTTTTGTCAAGAGAGTAGTCAAAAGTATTGCAGGATTTACTTACTACAGCTCCCCCCAGAAATGTTTCAGTTTCTGTTGGCCTTTATTTAGCTCTATCCTCTAAAATTAAAGTTATGATTAATTCTGAAAGTACAGTTCTTAACTGTTGTTTCTTCCTCTGCCTCCTGTAAAAGGGCAAGATATTTGACATGCAAAACCTTTGTTACTCCTAGCTGAAACTTGGCTATATTTAAACCTTTCCTCCCACATTTAGAAGGAAATGAATCCCTGTCCTGAGTGATGGTAAACTGAACATGCAGTGTGTTCACTTCTAATGAAATGGATCATTCAACATAAAACATGCTTAGGAACATTTTATTTCATCATAGGAAAAAATATACATGAGTTTTATCCTGGTGTCTATTTGCTCAAGTTTAAAAAGGAAGTATGTTGTCTGGGTGTACGTTACACATACAAACACTTAAGTACTTCAGTCATGAGGATAGATTTTTTTCAACCATGGCTGCATAATGTATTTTGATCCATCATATCCACTGAAGTAAGCTTTCATATCAGGGTGATGTACCTGAGAAAATAATATTTTAAGTTGAATAAGCACCAGAATTAGCAATAAATACAAACTGATACTTAAAAGAATCATTAAAGTTACTACAGTTAACTTTTTGAAAATTAAAACTCCTGATTAGTTTTTAAACACATAATGTACATAGAGATACTGTCAGTGGGATTTTCCATGTACCTTAACCTAATTTATGTCATCAGAACAGTGGCCTTCTCAAACTGTCACAGTACTCTACAAATGTTGAACGTATCTCATATTACATGCTAGATCTACACTGGCATTGATGTTTTAAAATCAGCGCTGTTTCTTATTGAAGTAGTTGCCACTCATTTGTTGCTGGTAGAGCTATTAGGGGTTTTTTTTTCAGCTGGATCAGTTATCTAACCCAATTAAGCAGCAGAAACAGTAAAGAAGTAGTCGTGGAAATGGTGAAGACACACCAAGTTGATGGCCTTAGGTACCACAATGTCCAACTTGAAGACGCAAATCCACAAAGGGCAATCCAAGTTACATGCCTTGTCATGATGCAGAAAGCCTACAGTGAACGGGTTAGAACTGTCATCTGGGAAAGGGTTAGGCTGGAACTGTCACCTGGGAAAGGGTTAGGTTGGAACTGTCACCTGGGAAAGGGTTAGGACAAGCCTAAGCATCTTCTCATCAGTCTCAACTCTTCAGGGAAGTGCCTATTAGGCTGTAGGACAGTCTGAGTGAGGGCAACCCCCAGACCTTCTTTTGAACTTAAGGTATAGGCATGACTCACCATTTGTAACTGATCTCAACTAGACAACTTTCTGATTTTGTGAGCTTGTTACCATCAGTTCCCCTAATAATCTGTGGGGACACTTAGCCTGTCATGCAGGTGAAGAAAGCAATCTGATATCTTAAAGGCTAGTTTACACAAGGTAAATGTTTAAGCTGAGGTATCTGTTTCTCCCCATGGACTATAAAGGTAACCAAAGGTAGCCAGCTGACTGACATAATGAAAGGTGCATTTTTGAGATACAAAAGTTAGAGTGGCTAGAACCCAATTTTAAATACTTATGACACTTATCTGGGATAGCATAGTTCCTGCTCCTAAGTTCAGGCATGTTAGAACATTTTATATTACCATCAGTGGCTAAAACAGAGACAACGACTGGAAGAGGTTATTACAAAAGAGGTAATGGTGTCACACTGCTCAGCCCCACTGATTGAGGGGGGTCCTTCATGTGCAGGGGCACAGTTTCAAGAGAGAGCATGGAGAGTCTTCAGGCCAGCCTAACTTACACAGCTCCTGTGGGGGGTTCTCCTGAAAGGCAAAAGGTGCCTATTTGAATCTCCTCTGTTTGACTAGACCAAGCGTCTCCTGTTAGATGAACGGTTCCGCTACTTGCTGTTATTTTAAATACAGATACTGCCACTATCCACAATTTAAAAGAAGGCATCCACAATAGCACTGGATCCCATGCAAAAAGCCGTTTGTATGTGGCATGCATGCTTGAAGACTGTTTTCTGGATCAGAGTCTCTGACTAGTTTAAGAATCAGGTGCACCTTGCGTAAGCTAGAAATCAAAAGCTACCAAGACCATGACACACAAAACAGAATTTTTGGCTCCCAGAGAGTTTTGCAGTTAAGAAGGGAGACGTTACTCCATCTGGGCAGCAGCTGAGCAGAAGCTGTTTGAAATGCAGATTTTTCAGAGTGGAATTGAGAAACCAATATACTTTGCTAGATCCAGTAGAAAGAGATTAAATGACTTGTCCAACTTTGATAGGTCAGTGAAATCCTAAAACAAAAGTCCATGTCTGCAACAGCCTGTACGTAACAGAAGTCAAGTTGCTAAAACACTTAACAAAACTAGGCAGTTGGATACTCTGAAGTAGGCAGTACCTGGGTTTGGTCATTTATCACCTTCCAAAAACACATACTCAAAAGTACAGCAGTAATTTGTTTATCTGCTTTCTCTATTAGTTGTCACTAACTTTGCAAAATAGATAGTATCTATTAAGCCAAAGGTCGGCCAACTTTTAAAAGTACAGGATAACAAACAAGTTGCAACTGAATAAAAAATAAATACTACCTCTAGTCCCATAATTATTGTTATCTCTTCCTCAGGAATGTAAGCTGTAGATTTGCCAAATGCATTTGCTTTGTTAATTAGAATTCGATAGTGAGGAGTATCTTTTAGATCCTGTAAAAATAGAAGGAAAATAAATAGCCTCAAGGGGAGATGACGACTAAAGATTACATTATATAATCAGTTAACTCTCACTAGGCTTACAGAACCTAAAACTACTCAATATATACATACAGTAAGTTCATTTTTATGATCTTACCAGCGTCAGTTTAAGTACAAAGCAATCAAAACTGTAATACATGAAGTTCTTGGCATACCTGAAACAATTTTTAAGAGTCAAGATTTTAATTAACCTTTTCTCCCATAGATCTTGCAAAAAACATGACTTAGACTATCCCTGCTTTTTGTATATAGGTCCCATAACAATTTGTTAGTCACCCTTCTTCCTTCACAAGTGGCAACAGAGAACACCAGAGAGAAAGAGGCAAATTCAGAGCATAATACCACCTCTGACAATCTTGGTCCCAATCCTGCACAGAGCTAAGGCAACCTCCATGTATATATAAAAATCTTCCAGCCAAGAATGAAGTGTGGCTTACTATTACTTTTACAGTGCCTATGAACCCAAATCATGGGCCAGGGTCCCACTGTGCTCAGTACTACCCATAAATGTTCCTGCCCAAAGTAACCCACAATCTAAACACAAAAAAGTGATGGATTAATATAGACAGATAATTGGAGTTATGAAGCAGTTAGTATCGATCAATGTGAGAGGCAATGGTCTCTGCTCAACAATGTAGTAAAGAACTGAAAGTCAGAGAAAGGCAAGGAAAAGTTGGGCTGAAAGCCTGGCTAATGTTTAGAGGGGATTTGCAAGGACCAAGCTTAGTAGTTGCCGGAAGGCATTTTGCATAGCTGATGCTTATAACATGAAAAGGCAACTTAAAAAAACACAAAAGACACACACTTAAACTACATGTCATTGCTACTGAAATTAAAACAATAAAGATGGAACACAAGGTCACCGGGAGAACAGAACAATATAAGCTACATAAAAAGAATCAGAACGCCTGATAATTCATGGGTGTTCAGCTGGTGACAACAATATTGAGAGGAGAAAAGGAGAGGAGAAAAGAAAGCAAGGATGCAGGTGCTTTAGCAGCCAAAAATGAGTGTCAGGTGGATAAAATTACAGTGGGGAAGGAACAAAATGCATAAAACAGGACTGAATGTCTGCTCCCAGCTGAACATGAATTCTCTTCTACAGAGTTTCTCATTTTTTCCTCGTTTTCAGTCCTCTTTGACTTAATAATTAGTGCCTTCCTGCCACTTAAGCAGCATGTCAGCAGCCAACCCACGGAGTATGCAGCACTGTATTATCAGAGCAGCACTGTCAACAAAGATGTAGCATCCGATTTTCAAATACAACAAGGACTTAGACTAGAAAATTTCAAAAGCTTCAAGATTTCTAACAAAAATACATTGTTAAATAGATTTATATTCCAAGTGTCCAGATCCCCCAAAGCATTGCTTTCTAACTGAAATTGATTAAACACAAAGGATTATTTGCATTTCTTAGGTGCAGCAAAGATGTTACCAATTATACCTACACTGGAACATCGGATAAAAGATTTAACAGCCTCTCATCTTTAGTAACACACCCCGAGAAATCCATTCAAACATTATAGGTTGACAATGCTACAAGTGAGTAATTTTAATCTGAGACACATCCAGTACCACCCTGACCAGCGAAGCTTAACCAATCAGTGGTGCAAAAGCAAACCTCTACTGGGACAACAGCACAGAAGCAGCAGAGGTATTGCTCAGCTTCACAGGTGATATGGGACTCTTCAGTATTTTCCATTAGGTTAGCAGGAATTCTGTCTGTAACAGTGCTTCTGAGAGTTTGGGGGTTTTTTAACCTGAATTATTCTGTGTATGTATTAATAAAGCAAGAGTGTAATACATTCAAACCTGTTTTGCTGGAGGATATTTGTGTTGTAGCCATTCTTCTGGAGCATTAGCCTTTACATCCCATCCAACAATGACTCCTGAATAGCCAAATCTTTTGTGAACTATTACCTGTCCCACACTGAACTGAATATATTCAGGCTTTGGACTGCGAACATGAGTTGATTCTAATTTAACAAAGAAAGAGATTTAGCAAGGATAAGTGGTTGGTCAAGTATACCAAACATTTAAACAGACATTCTCCTGACTTCTACCAGAAGAGAAGTGATAGTTAGATTAATAGGCAAAGTAAACAAGGGAACAGGTACTTTATTTTTTTCCCCCAGAATTTTACTATGATATTTGACAAAGCAGCATCCACCAAGGAACACATTTTTCTATTTCTATGTCTTTGATATTACATAGGGGTCTTAACAGAGTTTTGGAAAGCATAAACACATGTATGTATTGACAATTACTTAAGCCTTACATACAATATTTTACAGTGCTTACACATGCTAACTGATTTTGCCATTAGTTTTTTCCAGTTTAGGTCACAGAATTCTTCTATTCAGTCTGACTGCAGGGAATTTCTTTCCAGGAGCAGACTGATGAACTATTTCTTTTTCCTTTTATGAAGTTGATTTAGACCATTTCAGTAATGTTTAGAGAGAAAGGGGTGAAAAAAAGACTACCATTTACAAAACAAGTATAGATATCCATTATAGAAGACCTTATAGAAGACAATATCACAAGCAAAATCCAAAAGGAGTGCAAAGACTCCAATACCTGCAAAATAAGAATGGGTTTCTGCTTCATTGTCGCCAATTTTAGTTTTCTTTTCTCCATGGTACCAATTCCTAAAATGTAAAATTAATAACCCAACATTCAAACAAGTTCTTTAGAAACTGAGTTTTAGGATAATCGGCCTTCTGATTATTACTATCTTAAGCATTTGTCTGAATAGAGGGATACTGCAAAGCTTTTGACACAAAATTCTTCACAATTTGAAGCCCAAACAGAATGAGTTTTACATTAAAGCTGCTTTTAAGGAATACACAAGACAAAGGAATTTGTTCCAACAGGAGAAAAGAGTGTGAATCTAATTTCTTTGGATATGTAACTCTACAGTCACATTATAATTTTTACATCACAGGAAACCCATTTATCTTCTATAGGTGAGCAAATATTATTCTGAAGTCTAACAGAATGATTCTTCAGTATCTTTTGTAAATTCTATTGTGAAATCTTTAAAGATTGGTTAACATTGGTATGGACAAGGTGTCTGGCAATGAGTCCCAGCTTAAGGCTACAATAAGTACAACTTCTCCTTCTGCACTAGGCTGAATTTCATGTGAATTTAAAGGGCGGGGGCTAGGGGAAGGACATCTTTAAAAAGGTGAAACGGCTTATGGTTTACACTGCCATTGTAAAAAAGAGAAAGCGTAAAGAAACAATGAGCAAACTCAGCATGGGGAGCTTTCAAATATTCCTTCTGCTGGCAATGAACAGGAGCAGTCTATGACCAGATGTATTTGGGTATAAGATTCTCCATCCCTACCAGTCAGCAACCTGTTGGTGCCAAAGAACTATAGGTTGCCCGAGTCCCCCTCCTCTTTTACGGTGTACACCACCTTCCCCCTTTCAGTCTTATTCCCTTCACCCTGCCTGGAAGAAAGTAAGAGCGGGCTCCACAACTGTGCAAACAATACTTTTTTAAAAAAGTCTTGGTTTGGCTCAAATCTATAGGAAGATGTCCTGGTTTCAGCTGGTATAGAGTTAATTTTCTTCCTAGTAGCTGGCATAGTGCTGTGTTTTGGATTTAGTAGGAGAAGAATGCTGATAACACACCAATGGTTTAGTTGTTGCTAAGTAGTACTTACACTAGTCAAGGACTTTTCCAGCTTCCCATGCTCTGCCAGGTGCACAAGAAGCTGGGAGGGGACACAGCCAGGACAGCTGACCCAAACTGACCAAAGGGCTATTCCATACCATATGACGTCATGCTCAGTATATAAACTGGGGGAAGTTGGCCGGGGGGCAGCGATGGCTGCTCGGGGACTGGCTGGGCATCAGTCAGCGGGTGGCGAGCAATTGCATCATGCATCACTTGTTTTGTATATTCTTTTATCATTATTATTATTATTTTCTCTTCCTCTGCTGTCCTATTAAACTGCGTTTATCTCAACCCATGGGTTTTACTTTTTTTCCCCAATTCTCTCCCCCACCCCACCAGGGAGGAGGGAGGGGGAGAGAGCAGCTGTGTGGTGCTTAGTTGCCAACTGGAGTTAAACCACGACAGAAGACTTAAAGTTGACAAATACCTCTCAACAGGAACAGGAATGGGCAAATATCCTGACTTGTCAGACTGCATTGTTGAAAACAGCAGCTAATACAGTAGGTTGGGAATGTCAAATGTCAACATATTTCTAGGATAACCAATTCTTTATAATATAAGATATTCAGAAGACGCAAGCAGCTCCAAAGGGTCATTTGGTCTTTGAAGGCTTTATCTTTAGATAAGCCTGGAGCTTTGCACAAAGTTGCAAAGCAATTTATGGTGAACCTAAAAAAAGCAGTTTCTGTTTCCATCCATATACTGTTCCCTAGGCTTTCCTGAGGGCAAAACTAAGTCTGAATCTTCCACAGTTCAGATCACTTGACACCCTTGATTATTGTACATGGATCAATAATAAAGGATCTTTGAAGGTCCAGACAAGGTAAGACCTTTGGAGTATTTCTACTATACAAGAATTAAATCTCACAAACAAGCCTTTTAACCTCCCCAAACATGTCCAAGCAACAGTCGTCTTAAATTAAAATGGCATATATATAAATGGATATAATCTTACTTTTTCTAGACCAACTCACTGTCACGTGTCCAATAATCAAGCTTCCCCTTCTTCCTAAACCCACAGATTTCCCATCTGCATTTTCTAATTCAATTTCAAGTTTTCTTGAACTACCATATGCAGCATAAGATGTCCATCCCATGTTGTAGGATCTGATCCTACAAACATATAGCTGCTTACAATCATTAGTATGGTTAATCCTCCTGACTTCACAATCAGATGAATTTAAAGTACAGGATAACATGTATAGAATTACTGCCATGATTTATATTTAGTTTTGCATGGAGTTCAAATTGCATGTTTGTGTAGAATATAGGCAAAAGGTTTTCTTAAAACTGGTAGAAAGTCCCAAACCAGTCTCAGGAAGAAAGTAAGAGACATTTCCCCTTTGTTACTTATTTCACCCCTACAGCATGCCTTCCTGTTAAGAAGAGGCCATGTTTGAAATTTATTCTTAAGTGCAGACAGTATGTAACATCCTACCTTGTCTTCAATAGCCACAGCTTTAAACGATCTGCCCAGGCATCCAGATTCAAGTAAGATTTTGTAAAGCTGCTCCAAGAGGCAATTATCCTTTAGTAGTAAAAATGATCATTACATTGCTTGAAAAACCTTTTCTAGTATTTGTACATATATATATTTTTTTTAATATTTAAACCTTAAGGCTTCACTTCTGTAGCAAATGGGAAAAAAAGTCAGTGACCAGGAACAAGTTCTCCTCAAGATTATCTCCTAGACTGCAAATGAATATTCTTTCAATGGTCACTTGTAGTAGTAAACCATATGTAAATTTTGGAAAATGTCATTTTTCACGACAAGGTCGCCTGCTTTCTGTACTCAGACCATAGGAATTGCTAAATTGCATCAGATTCTGCAGTTTCAACTGTTACTTGAGAATAGCGAGCATAAGACATTTCAAAAATGGTGCACGTCATCAAAAGACTATTGAAAAATAGCCTAAAAGTTTTTGCATAAATCTAAATGGTTAGTAGTTGACTCATACCATGAAACCTGAAAATTATATAAATCTGGGTCTTTATGCACAAAGCCAGACTTAGTTCTTTTTTCATCAGGCTAATCTTTTGCTCTCATTACCTCATGTATTTGAGTTCTACAGATGAACCACACAAGCAATGCACTATACAGGCTGCACTGGTTAAATGAAGTCACAGAAGTCTCTCTTTGCATGGTTCATCTTCAGGATACCAACATTTGCCAATGGTTACCACTATCAAATATTTGGACCTGATGTAGTATTGCCCACTTTACATTTGGAGATAGAGGCGTGCGACCCTGTCAATATGTAACTTCTTAGTTCATACACAAAATGGCACTACTTACTTAACTCTCTCCCTATGATTCCCTTAAGTAATTTACTATGAATTAATTTTTGTTGGTTAAGACTCTGTACTAAGTCATACTATGCAAGAAAATATATTTTAATAGTAAGTGTCAAAAGGTAATGGAAAGTTAGAAATAGTCTTACTAATGAAACACTTCATTTCCCCCTTTGTAAAGGGACATAACCCATAGTAACATATATTGGACTGTCCGAAAGCAGAATGAGATTAAGGCACAGTGGTGCTCTCACGCAGATTATACACAGATTTTCATGTGAAGAAAACAATGGTTGTTATTCAAATATTGAAGGACATCTTTAAACAACTAAATACAGTCACATTAAGCCACAAAAATGTCTGCGGTATGATTTGAATGTTGTTTTCGTGTAGGAATGGCCAGTGTGTTCCACCCACACTCCAACCTTCCAGGACAAAGTGTCATTGGGGATGAGAAAGAGAACTCTCTTATAAATAAATACAGTAGGGAAGGAGAGACTTACAACCTTTCTGTTACTTGGATGCGCTGAGCAGAGTCTGTTCCGTACCATTGGGATATGAAATATTGTGCAGGAAGCGCAGACAGCAGCATGCAAATCTGCAGAGCTGCAGCTGCATTGATGTGAGGCATTCCAACAGAAAGTTTCTTCAAAGACACTTCCCTGGTCTCAAACCTAAAAAGAGGAAGGAAAAAAAAGAGGAGAGACAAAAAATATAGCCATCAGCCTTGCTAGCCACGTAGTACTTAAAAGTTTCCTTCAGATTGTTCTGTTCGTTCACAAGATAATATATAATCTGTACACACACATTTCAATTACAGCCAGAGCGCACCTAAATTAGGTCAAACTGTATTAAATTTGAGGGTACTTAGAAAACGAAAACCTAGTTAAGAGTTATACAGACATCTCTCTCATCTGGAAATGGAAAAAAGAAAAAAAAGGAACTGGGAAGTTGTATGGTTGTCCAATTTGCAACAAAAAGCTGCTCTCCATGAACAAAATTCATTGTGCTGCTTTATCATCTAATTAAGTGTATTAAACATATCTGACACATCAGACTGATGGCCTCAAGAAAAACCTATTTAGATGCAGTGATTACTGCACATATGACAGAACTAAGATTTTTTTTTTTTAGATCGAAGGCATGCACAGCATCATACCAAGATGGTATCAATGCGTGTTGCAGTCCCATCATTAGACTAGAAAAGGATTTGACACCATCATTCATTCCACGGGCACCTGCCACACCTTACCAATGCATTAAGATATTCCTGACTCTTCAAATTAAGATATTCACCTTCAGATGAGGAGCACATTTACTGTCTTTTTACATCTGTGAGGATTTTTCAGATCAGAACTAGGACTTGCTGAAATTCAAGATTTGTATCTTTTACACAAGCATGCTCAGAGTGCACAAGTTTATTGCAACCTTCAAAGAGTCCTCTAACATCCACTCTCCGTTCTGTCTCATTAGTCTCCAGCAGTGGCTGTTACAGCTACAACGCTCTAGTAGAGTACTCAGCTTGCAAGCACAAGCAAATTGTTTCAGTTGTTTCCGAGTTGCTTCTAGTTCCCGCTATCCTAATTTATGTCGTTTACACAATAATCTGGGTTACTGTCATATATCCAGTACACGTGTACATGGGAAGTTAAGATTTATGAAAACTGCCTAGCAAAGGTAGTCGAGATCACAAAATAATGCTGAAGGAGGCCCAAAGGATATTGTAAGGAATATCAAAACATTTGTACGTGTGATGAACAGTTACCAGAAACTGTATTTTTCACTTCTGCATTACCTGCTTTAGAGCCAACACCAAAGAAAAAACATCTCCTCATTTTAGACATTATCAGTAGTTGTACATCTAGAGTACTTTACTGGTGTATATCAGGGGGAGAGAGAGTCACATATCAGTTCACCAAAATAACCATCAGCAGTCTGCTAGGCTGGAGAGGGACAGGACCCACCCGGGGAACGCTACCACTTTGCCCACAGCGTTTACGGAACTTCTGTCGCTGCAGGTCTTTCTCCCATTTCTAAAAGCAGCTTTTTGAGCAGCTGGATCCACCAGACGGAAAGGACGCGGTAGCACACAGAGAGATAGCCTGGACCAAAGCTGGAACCCCCACAGAATCAAAATACTATTGCGCGTATTCCGAAGTACCTGAACACCCGCCAGGAACCAGCTATGCCTCTACCCCGGCTGACAGCCGCCTCTGCGCAGCCAGCGGGGAGCCGAGCGCACGGCCGAGCCGCAGCACCTCCGCGCCGGCAGCACCCACCGCAGCCGGGGGAAGCCGCCGAGCCCCCGGGCCGGTATTTCTGCCACAAGCCCGGGGACCGACGGGCACGAAGCCGACCAGCGGGCCGGTGAGGCGGCGGGGCGGGCTGCCCGCTCCGAGGAGTTGCCGCCGCCTGGGACAGCCCCGCAGCCCTCCTCCCCGGGACCACCGGCCCTCAAGCCCTCGCCCCGGCGGCTGAGGGGAGCCGGCCGGGGGCTGCACGGCAGCGGCAGGTGGCGGCACCGCCCCGCGACTCTCCCTTCCCTCCCGGCCCCCTGCACAGCCGCCGGCGCAAGGCGCTCCGCCACGCCGCCGCAGGCAGCCCCTCACCCGGCGGTGTCCGCAGCGCAGCGCGCCCCGCTCCTCCGCAGCTGCGGGCGGCAGGTGCCGGGCCCGCTCGGCTCCTCACGGATCCGCTTCTCTCGGCTCGGCTCCGCGGGGCCGCGGGGGGGCGCCCCCCCGGGGGGGGGGG
>VYZW01045120.1:34083-44560 GCA_013401315.1 Balaeniceps rex
CGGCGGGCGGGCGAGGGGCTGACCTCCTGGATGGGGGCGGGGCCTGGCGGCAGGTAGCGGCCGTTACCGGGCGTTGGGGGCCGACGGACATCTTGCGCGGCTGAGGGGAGCGGCGGGACCGTGCCGCTCTGGGCTTCGTGCCCTCCCCGGCATAAACGTTTTAACGCCTAAAATGAACCCAGAGCGGTGAACGCGATGCCTGACGCCCGGCGCCCGGGTCAGGTTTTGAGGCCGGGGGGTTATCTCCCTTCTCCCAGACTAGGGGTTGTCTTCCTCTGGCATGGGAAGGCTCCCGGGGTGGATTGGATCGGGATTTCTCGTTCTCAAAACTCAACAAAACAAACGCCTGGGTGGACTTTAAACCCTTACGGTTTTTAAGGAGATTATAAAGAAAGAAAGAAAAAGTTTTTACCTGTTTTTGCAGGTTAATTTTAAGTAAATGATACTTGCAACTCTTACATCATTTTTTTTCTGTGGAGGTGGACAAGCGCCTTTAACCTGCTATGAGTAGAATTCAGGAGGAAGTTCTCTAGTGTGAAGTTTATGCAAAAGGCGTCATGTTTTAGCATCAACTTTTAACCCAGCTGCACAGTGTGCCTCTAACCACCCTGTGGGTATTTCAGAGCGTGTTTGGTGGTCGGTCCCTGGGCCTGGTTTTGTCACAGATGGATGAAGGCGTAGCTGAAACAAAAGTCTCCTGCGTGGTTTTGATAGTGTGTGTGTCAGCCGTAAAGCAGAGCCTCCCTCTGGGCCTGTGACTGCTGAGCTGCTGCACAGGTGGCCAAAGCCTGTTAATGACTCTCCTCTTTGTCAAGGATTTCTTTGGTGTAAATTCAACAGCGATCAAATGTGTTGATGGCACCCAAATCAGAGTGGGAGCGGACAGAAGAGGATAGACGCAAGCTGCAAATGACCCAGCGAGATTAGAGCAACAGGAACATTACAGAAAAGAGGGGAAATTCAGCAGTAGCAAATGTTGAGTCTTACTGAGGGAGAGCAAATGTTCCAGCCGTCTCTTCTTGCTTACTGCACACGTATCTGTAAAGGGCAGTACTGTGAAAAAAAGGGAAAATGATACCGAGCCGTACCTAGTTCAATAACATAGCTTACTTTTCGTGGTTTCTTCAGTAACAGCGATAGTTACACTTTTCAAATGAAAAACTTCAGAAAGTACTTTTTTCTGTAGGCACATGCTAAAAGCAGAAATGGTCTCAGAAATAATTCGAAAAATGCAGGAACTACACCATGTGACGATACAGACTGCTTTCTGTTGTGGATAAAATCAACAATATATAGTGGCCCAATACATGATACATGATACTATTAGACACCTAACAAGTCATTATGTCTCTTCTTCATTAATAGGGCTTGTAGCGATAGGACAAGGGGTAATGGTTTTAAACTAGAAGAGGGTAGATTTAGACTAGATATAAGGAAGACATTTTTTACGATGAGGGTGGTGAAACACTGGAAGAGGTTGCCCAGAGAGGTGGTAGATGCCCCATCCCTGGAAACATGGACGGGGCTCTGAGCAACCTGATCTAGTTGAAGATGGCCCTGCTCGTTGCTGGGCTTGGACTAGATGACCTTTAAAGGTCCCTTCCAACCCAAACCATTCTATGATTCTATAGATGGGGAAAATCATGTAGCATCTCCTACACTAGGTTGGACAGAGCAGAGGAGTGGTGTTAGCCTTTAAGTAGAGCACATTGTTGGCTAGAACAGTTTGACTTGTTGCTTGGGCTGAACTGTGTTGCCTTGGGCAGCAGTTTTGAGCCCAGGGCCCATGAAAGTTAAATAAGAAAAGCGAGCATAATATCAGGAGGCTTACATGCAGCATCCTGGAGCATGCAGTCAAACAAGGATAATCCATTTTTCTAGTGCATAAAGTGCTTTGAATTCCTGTGCCTTAGCTAGGCAGGAAGCTAAGGAAAAAAAGCATCAGGATTTGGCACTGCTGCTTTCCCTTCTCCGCTGCTTGTGTTGCCACTTGATGTTCTTCCTTCCTCCTGCTGTCTCAGGGTTTCCCCAGAGACCCTCCTTGCTTAGGGGACTGCCTGCGTCTGTCAGTTGTAAGGTTGTACAAAGATGATGAGGGGCTGGCAAAATTTACAATAGTGATTTCAAGACAGCATTGGTGGAAAATATGTCATGTGGGAAGTAGCCAGTCTTAGTTTTGTTTGTTGATGAATTTAAAACTCTGCAACATGGCAGGTATGCCCAGTTAAAAACTCACAAAAATACGGACCTGGACTAGACACACAAATTTAACCGAAGAAAAACATGTTTTTAAAGCATAACCAATCAAGTTGTTTCTCTATAGATAAAATATAGTGGAAATAGCTTCAGTTGGATAATTTAACCATTATTCTTCAACCCAATTAAAATTTCATTATAGGGGGAACGTAACAGGTTAAGTTTTCTGGAGGTAAAGGAACAGCTTATCACAAAGGTGTCATAGACCACGGCCACATCAACACAAGAGAAGATGCCTGTTTATCTCCTAGATGGCCACTGCAGTAACAGAAAAATGAGTTTAGGACCTAAATAGGAAAAATTGAAAGAATTTATTTCTTCTAGGAGCCCCACTTTCCACTTTGATGCCAGTCAGCATAAAAAGGCAAAACAACTCAATAATAGGAAGGAAGAGAAACGGAGACAGAAAAGCACACGTAGTGTCTGGAAAGCCTTTCTCCAAGTGGATGCTTGGTGCTCAGTCTGCTGTGAATAATGTTTCTAGCATTTTAGTCGGCTAGCGAGATCTGAAGGTAACAACTCTTTGAGGAAGAAGTGATAGAGAGGTTGAGGTGATATTTTCGCTGTTACTTGAATAGAGACAATTCCCTGCAAGACAGCATATTCCTACCTAGTGGTAGAAAGGTTATCTGTGCAATGGGAAAGTCTCTCCATACATTCAGGACATGAAAACATTAAAGTTATCAGTGAGCTGGTGAGAAAGTTCCTCAAAAAGGAGCATTTACAATCCTTTTGCATGTCTCTGGCTCACGTTAGAGTTCTCTGCAGTCATCTTCTGGGCAATGAGGGTCTGTCCAGCAGGGAAGGAGCAAGGCTTCTACTATAACTATATTACACTATATATATATATGCTTATATACTTTTTCCTTTAAGGAACAGGCACATCACCTCATGTAATGGGCTGAATTATGTTTCTGGTGGGGTGTCAGGTGGTTGGAAAGCAATCTAAATCCGCACACTTTTTTGTGAATGATACATACAGTGGTGAAGAGGTGCTGAGCTAGGTTTTTTCTCTCTCAGCATCAAGTCTTTATCTGTTCTTTGCAATAGTATGATTTCAAGTTAAGATTGCTACTAAAGTCAACCTTTTTATTGTCCTGGACTAAATAGGTACCTTTTCAAAAATTAGAAAACATTTTCTTCCTTTTTTTTTCCCCCCAGTATGGGAACAAAACATATCCTGTAATGTCGTAAAGATCAGATGCTGTTTTGCAGGATTCTTGTACACAGAAAGTAGAAAGATTGAGGAAAACAAAATAAGAATAATTCTCTATAATAGAAGTCAGTCAAGTAAAAAAAAAAACAACACCACCAAACCCAAACTTGTGACTCAGTGACAGCAGTTCCAGCCTTATCATTTTAGAGGCACCAGAAGCCAAGCCAGTATTGCATTTACCATCCCTCCAGGCTCACTTCTCTGCTGACTGCAGTTCACAGTTGTAATTGCTGGCCAAGTTTTACAGATTGAAGCGCGATACTGATTGAGCAGCAAAACAATTTTCATTAATACAGAGCTAAAGCTTTTCTGATGGAAGACCAAGTTCCAAAAGCAGGAAGAGAGATTTAAGGTACATATTTCACGCAGGCTTAGCCCCAGTAGAAGAACAGTTGTCTGAAAACGCTCCAGCTGCAGCGCATAGAGAAGCTAAGTTGGAGCAGATGGACAGAGCCGTGGTTGCAATAGGAGATGAGCCATTAGGCTTGGCTGCTGTCTCACCTCAAGTGCCTCCTTTCAGCGTTACTTCATATTATTTGCACCCATAACAAGATACAAGCCAGGTGATGAAGGAGCAGAGGCTTAAGGGTGCTCTTTGCGTTAGTAGAACGGAAATTACATGTGCCAGAATGTCTGGGTAATGTAATTTCTAGCAAGCCTGTAAAAAAAAACCAAAAAAAAACCCCAGACCTCAGCTGCATCCCAAGACGTTGGCAGTTTAGTAGATTGTCATTACAGTAACATGAGGCGCAAGCCTGATGTGCTTGCTCTTCGTCTTTTCTTCAGCCAGCCCCATCCCTACATCTGTCACTTTCCCTTTTTTGTCCCGGTAGCAGATAGGAGCTGTCTGAAGTGCTTGTCTACTGAAGTGACTTGCGACTGTTCTGAGATGCAGTCAGTGCTGTAATTTGGTCACCACGTGGTCATTTGTCAACCTTAAGATAAAAATACTACTGCATCCTGTGTCTTTCTCACTTCTACAGTTTGCATCTCAAAAATTGTTAGCTGAGATTTAAAACTCGTGTATAACTTTAAGCCACAATGAGACACCTGGATTGCTGTGGCATCCAAGTGGGTATGAGGAATTGTGACTACTTAGAAAAATGAGCCTCAGCACCAGGCACCTTTCAGACTGGAGCTAGATCTCTATGTTAGCCTATGATATACAAAGTAAGGAACCTTTCTAGGTGCCTTGTGGTCCACAGCAATTTCCTATTTGCCCCACACAGTCCACCCCAAGGAGAACAGATTCTTTGGGGCCATCGTGGCTGTGTTTGCATCTCACCAGCCCAGGCTGCAGTAAATAGAGGGACCTAACCGCTCCCTTGGGCAAAACCTTAGGAGCCACATAAATACCTGATCCCGCCTCTGGGAGGCTGAAGGTCTCAAAGTGTGACTCAAGCAACTTACTCCCAAACATTAAGACACCTTCCAGAAATATGAAGTAAATCAAATTGCAAGATGCTTCTGTTACGAAGCAGGTTGCTCCCCATGTGCCCGAGCAGAGGTTTGTGGTGCAAGAGCCAGACAGAAACCAACCGTCTGTGCTCTGTTGTGACTCAGAGGTGGGAAGAGAAGAGGCCAAGCTCCTCATTCACTGGAGAAGCATGAGGCCTTGGTACTGGTCTGACTAAAAGGATCTTCCTGGTCTGGTTGCACTGGGATTCTGCACAGGATCACAGTGGTTTCCTTTCTTACCAGGCAGAGGTTACCGCAGCAGGAGTGTTCCCCAACTTTGCAGCTGGGCCACTGTGCAGCCATGCGTGCAAGAGCCCCAGGAGAGCAAGCACAGGCAAAGAGGCAGCCCAGCTGCAACCCTCTGATTAGTGCAGCTGTTTGGGAGGGGAGAGACCTCTTCCGAAACCACTTCTTTTTCATCCCAGAGAAGCCAACACAAAATGCTTAAAGGAAGTTTTGAACACCAGCTCTACTTGTCACTAACTGGTAACTCAGACAAACACCTCTGAGGACTGCAGTGGTTAAATATTAAATGTCTCTCGTTTTCCCTGGGAATGTTCGTTCTTACAGATTCAAGGTGGAGAAGCCTGTGCAGTACAGCCTGCATTAGATCTTCCTGAAGATACATGCCAGATGTTTTTCAAGCCCAGGGTTTTCACTGTCACTATGTCTGTGAAGAACTTTAAAGTTCTGTGCAGCTGAATTTCACGCAAGTTTAGCCAGATACATTTGCATACAATAGCACCTACCAGCACCAGACATTTTGTAGTTACTTAAATGGACTCTTCTCTCCCCCAAAATGGAGGCACACGCAACACACCCACCCTGCAAGGAGAGGAAGACATCAGTGGTCAGAGCTGCTTCTGGCTTGAGCAGACTCAAACTGAGCTCTCGGTCTTCCACGGAAGATGACAAAAGCGGGGCTGTAAGGGCCCTAAAAGTGAGGGCAGCTTCAGTCTCTGCCAAAGCAGGCCGTGGCAGGGACGTAAGAAACAATTATAAAAACAATTGCGCCCCATTGCCTTCTGACATTTTTGGCTCCTGGAGTCAAATGGAGTCCTGGACTTGGATGGGACCAGCTGCAACACCACTGTACTGCAATCTCTTTAAGGAAGTAAAATTACTTAAAGGACTTTTAGTTCCTAAAGGTTTTATTAGAATATCGGGGGGGGGGGAAATCAGAAAAGTTTTCCTGCTGTGTAAAGGGAACCTCAGACTAAATGCTCAGAAAGCAGATGTTTTTTGGATTATTTGAACAACTGGTGGGAGAATGACACATGTCAAGAGCTACCATCCATTTGGGGTGCTCCAAGTTGGGGGAAGACCCCAACTACTAGGAAACTATTTCTTAAGTAGTGGCATAAATTTTCTTGCATGTGTAAAATTCTCACGGTTTCCACCTTCTTTTTCTCCATGCAGAAGCAAGAACTTCTAGATGTACAAAAGAACCAAATTTCTCTTACTTGGTAAGACAGGCATATTTTCACAGAGCCGTAAAACAGCAGCGATGTAGAAAACTAGGAAAACTGTTTTCTGTCCTGTAAAAATTCAAAACAGCCTCTTTCGGGAAGACAAGAGTTTTCCATAAACCCAATAGAATCAAATCACCTGCACAGAGGGAAACTGGAATTCTCAACAGGTCTGTGAAACCTGCGTAAGGGAACTGCTTCTCAGCAAACTGCATTTCTGCCGTGAGTCTTCCCTGACATAACAATCCCCTGAGGAGGAGAGAGGAGCCTTAACAGGGAGTCAGGGGCACCAAGACAAGTGCAAAAATAAGGTCCAAAGCTCACAAGAAGTTTTGTAAGAATTGTAAGAAGTTTTGTAAAAAGGCTAGAGACAATGCTACACAGACTGAAGGATTTTCCTGGAACATTTCCAAAGCCAGAGGAAAATTACAACTTGATAAATTAGCATATAAGAAAAAATGCTGTCCATAAGACAATTTCAGATGATCTACCTTTCTTAAGACAGAGCTTATATGAATTCCCTAATCATTTTCCTAAATAATTTAACCTCTCATTTCCCTTATAACTTCATCTATCAGAGGAGTTTAGTATTAACACACATTTTACAACCTCAAACCCTTTACAACCATTAAAGAGAATAAAAGTTTCGAGTACTAGATTTTTAATCCTTCCCAATGTACTTCTGCATTTGGATTAACCGAGGTCAGTGAAAGAGCAACAGTACAGAGCGCACATACACCCAGCTCTTCATGTTGAGATTCTAGTTGGGTAAAAATATGCAGTGTATTGAAAGATGCTGGTATGATCACCAATTAGAGAGTTTGACTGTTTAAGTAATTTTGTTCTGTAAATGTCCTCAACGTAAAACCTTGGTGTATGGAAAGTTTTTGACAGCTGTATTCCTTTTCTTAGCAGTTCATGGAAGCTTACACCGCCCTCCTTAATAATAAAGAGAATTCACATTTTGAATTAGGGTGCTCGAATATGAGAAAAATAACCCCACTAGATTTCTCTGCTGTAGAATGTAAATTAAGTAATTCTTTATAGTGTTTTAGTCATATTCTAATTAGCTTTGCATTTTAAGTTACGGTCTTTATTATTTTGAATATCCTTGTTCAAAGTCAAATTCAGAGACCTCAGACAAAGCACAAATTAACAGATAAGGCTGTCTGGCCCTTGAATACTAACATTTAGTGTGAACTCAGTATCTGCAGGAATATGCCTCTGCAGAAATTTGATGCTGAATGATTACCTGCCTCTGCTCGTTTCCTCTTTCTTTTGTTTTTTCACTGATGTGCCTACAAGCTCAAGTAAAATGAGAGGCAGATAAGACCAAGTTTAGGTAAAACCTGTCCATTTCTGAGACAAGAAAAGGAAGCATGAAGGAAATTTGTATGGCTGTTACCAGATTAGAAGCGGCATTCCAGAATTCTCTACCCTGTCATCCCTTCAGCACACACACAGATTTCAGAGTACGAGAGAGGATTCATAAATCCTCACTGCACTCTTGTAAGAGAGTCAATTAAGCCTGCTGTGCAGATATCTAACACACAAGATTTCTCTGAGCTAGAAAAACAACCTGACAGTTTGGGCTTTGAGTTTCCTGTCCACATTAGTAAAACCCACAAAAAAACCCCCAACATTCTGCATGCTAATTTTGTGTACAATAACTCAATTATATGCTATTTAAATTCCAGTCACCTTCTACATTGCTTGCTGGTTTTAGTTTTCTGACACTTGCTTTATTTTCATATGTGCTTCAAATAGGAACATTGATTAATTTTTAAAGCCATTACACTTTGCTCGTTTGTCTTTGGGAAAAATGACAAACACGCTCTTTTGTGAAGTTCATATTGATTGCCAGAGCAGGAAAGGACGCGGGTTTTGGTACAAGAATTTGAAAACAAAGTGGTCAGCTTCAACGATCATCCATAATTTCTTTTATTTAATGAGCATTATGATCTAACAGGAATAAATGGTATTAACAAGGTAATGCAGCATTAATGCTGGCACAGTTGGCATCTAGCTGTCAGGTACCAACATTTCACAGCATCTGTTAATCCTGAGCAAAGTCTTGATTCCCACTCAAAGTAAAATAACCACAGTAGGTTTGAAAAAGGCACCTGTCACACGAGTGAGGAGAATGGGATATGATTGTATTTTAAGGATTCTGTACAAAGCTACACAGAAAAAGATCTCTTAAAAGACTATAGACTGCTTATAAAATCTCCCTTAGAAGAAAGAAACAAAAATCATGAACTGCTTAAGACTATTCACAGTAACAAAACTATACCCCTGGACCTGGGGTGGCTTGTTTTTGGAAGAGCACACCACTACTATTATAATACTGTAATACTGGAGATGCATATACAATAGAACTACCACCTCCAGTACTTAACAGAAACAGGGAAGGAAGTGTGTTGCATTTTCAGTATTCTAAACTTAACTTCTCTCCAAGCAGAACACACCAATTACTAAAAGTCACACAAATACTTCAGACATCGGAGGTTTTTCCTCATATGCTAAAACAAGTCTTGCTTTTGCCACAGACTCCATGGAGGACATGTCTGGAAAGCTCCAGGGAACTCAACTCATTCTGCTCTGACCATTCCCTGATCGCATTGCTCAGCAGCACGCATACCTCCATCTGGGAGGCGAGCAAGGGCTTCTCCTATCACTTACTTCCTTGTGATTTCAGGTAGGGTACATAAGGAGGAAAAGATCATCTGGTAAAGCAAGTAACATGTGAAACTAAACAGAATCCATATGGTGCAGTATTTGAAACGCCAAACATTTCTTTTGTCTTACATCTGTTGAGCAGAAACATGTAGATATAAACAAACAGAACCCACAGCATTGTGAAAACACATCCTGTATTGACTTTTCCGTGCATCACCCATTCAGGGCAACTAGACTGGAGACCAGCACTCTATGTGCAGGGAGGCAGAGGACTTCTCTCTGCTGAATTAATTGTTTTTACCTTCTTCTAGGAAGCTGTTGGGAAGCAGAGATTTCCACATAGATTGGAGGTAGCTCAGGTACAAACAGCTGTCACCTGAACAGGGATGGCTTCTTGGAGGACAAGGGGTACCCTGCTGCACATGTGGAAGTGAGCTAAGAGGACTGGCAACATGGCATCTTCAGTGCCAGATGCTCGTGCCTTTATATTGCCTCCAGAATTGTGTTTTTTAGTGAAAAACCCTACAAAATAGCAAATTTTGATCTCTGTCAGTGCTTGGGTTGTAATTTTGTCTGTTCCCACATGATACAGTATACCATACTACCATATACCACTCTACCATATTCCATGAGGAATCCAAAGGAGCCGATTTTAGGTTGTTTTGAAGAACATGTTAAGCAATTGTACCCGTAACACAGTAAATCACTAGACAGAAACAAACACTGTTGGACAGCTTAGAAAAACATGTTTTCTATTTATTTAAAAATAAGTTTGTAGTTACTACATTGCAGTGACAGTAATTCTTACACATACATTCTAGTTTGTATAAAAGGATTCAAGGTATTATGCATCAAAACTAACATAGAAAGTGTCCACATAACAGTAAAGAAATTTCCAATCCATATGTACAAAAAGAAAGGGCACTGTTATCCTGGTGAGATACTTCAGGTTATAACATGATAATCCAGATTTCTGGAAGGAAAAAAAACCTTGATAAAGCTAAAGAATTATAGTTTTCAAAACTGTTACTCATTACATACAACAGATTTGTGTTTTACATAATTCTGTACAAAATAAGCATCATTTTTAATCTGAAAATGTGTCAGTTTCAAAATTAACCTTTCTAGGTAATTTCCTCGAAGTTGAGCTCCATTCTATTCATGTTTAAAGATTATGACAGAATTTATTTCGTGCAAGATCATTATCCAGTTGTCTGCCACACTTCTGCAGTTTTAGTATGGTCCAAAAATGTAACTTCTGTACGGTCTCAATTTATTAGCAAACCAACACACACAGCTGTAAGCACAAGGTAGTACATGTACATCATACAGGCATGCGTACATGATAGGTACTTGTATTTCTTTCTACTCCTAAGTTGTATGACCTCATTCTTCGTTC